>JANSTQ010163122.1:0-10675 GCA_026167885.1 Bergia puertoricense
AGGGAAAGGCTAGGGAGCTGGAGGTTGAAGGGAGAGCAACTCTAGGGAAAGGCTAGGGAGCTGGAGGTTGAAGGGAGAGCAACTCCAGGGAAAGGCTAGGGAGCTGGAGGTTGAAGGGAGAGCAACTCTAGGGAAAGGGTAGGGAGCTGGAGGTTGAAGGGAGAGCAACTCTAGGGAAAGGTTAGGGAGCTGGAAGTTAAAGGGAGAGCAACTCTAGGGAAAGGTAGGGAGCTGGAGGTTGAAGGGAGAGCAACTCTAGGGAAAGGTTAGGGAGCTGGAGGTTGAAGGGAGAGCAATGCTAGGGAAAGGCTAGGGAGCTGGAGGTTAAATGGAGAACAACTCTAGGGAAAGGCTAGGGAGCTGGAGGTTGAAGGGAGAGCAATTCAAGGGAAAGGGGCTTAGGGAGTTAGAGGTTGAAGGGAGAGCAACTCTAGGGAAAGGCTAGGGAGCTGGAGGTTGAAGGGAGAGCAACTCTAGGGAAAGGCTAGGGAGCTGGAGGTTGAAGGGAGAGCAACTTTAGGGAAAGGCTAGGGAGCTAGAGGTTGAAGGGAGAGCAACACTTTGGAAAGGCTATTTAGTAAGGAGAAAGAGGATGAATAGAAGGTAGCTAGAGGGAATTGCTAGAGGATGAAGGGAAGGTACACACAATACATAGTGTGAGGGAAAAGTTAGAGAGCTGTATATAGAGGTTGAAGGGAAGACAGCTTGAGGAAAAGGCTAGGCAGCTAGAGAATGAGAGGAAGGTAGCTTGAGGGAAAGGCTTGGGAGCTAGAGAATGAGGGGATGGTAGCATGAGGGAAAGGCTAGGGAGCTAGAGGATAAGAGGAAGGTAGCTTGAGGGAAAGGCTAAGGAGCTAGAGAATAAGGGGATGGTAGCATGAGGGAAAGGCTGGGGAGCTAGAGAATGAGGGGATGGTAGCATGAGGGAAAGGCTAGGGAGCTGGGGAATGAGAGGATGGTAACATGAGGAAAAGGCTAGGGAGCTAGAGGATTAGAAGAAGGTAGCATGAGGGAAAGGCTAGGGAGCTAGAGAATGAGGGGATGGTAGCATGAGGGAAAGGCTAGGGAGCTAGAGAATGAGGGAAAGTAGCTTGAGGCAAAGGCTAGAGAGCTAGAGGTTGAAGGAAATGTAGCTTGAGGGAAAGGCTAGGGAGCTAGAAAATGAGGGGAAGTAGCTTGAGGGAAAGGCTAGGCAGCTAGAGGATGAAGGGAACGTAGCTAGCGTCCCCTCAAGCTGAATGAAAGGCTAGGCAGCTGGAGAATGAAGGAAAGGCAGCTTAAGTTTAGGGAGCTTGAGGAAGGTAGTATTAGGGGTTGAGAGCTAGAGGATGAAGGGAAGGTAACTTGAGGGAAAGGCTAGGGAGCTAGAAGATGAGAGGAAGGTAGTTTGAGAGAAAGGCAGGAGAGCTTGGGTGAAGGCTAGGGAGCTAGAGAATGAAGGGAAGCTAGCTTGAGGGAAGGCTAAGGAGGAAGATATCTTGAGGGAAAAGCTGGGGAACTAGAGGTTGAAGGGAAGGTAGTTTGAGTGGAAAGACAAGGGAGCTAGAGATTGAAGGGAGGAGAGCTTGGGGGAAGGCTAGGGAACTAAAGGATGAGGGGATGGTAGCTTGAGGAAAAGGCTAGGGAGCTGGAGAATGCTTGAGGAAAAGGCTGGGGAGCTGGAGAATGCTTGAGGAAAAGGCTGGGGAGCTAGAGGTTGAAAGGAAGGGAGCTTGAGGGAAAGGCTAGGGATTCAGAAGTTAAAGGGAAGGCTTATTGAAGAAAGACCTGGGGAGTGAGAGAATGAAGGGTAAGGCTGGTGGTTCAGAGCCTGAACAGAAGGCAGCTTGAGGGAAAGCTAGTGAGCCAGAGGTTGGAGGAAAGGGAACTGCTTTGTACAGGTTAGATTTTAGGTAGCTTTTAGGGAACAGCTAAAGAGTTAGAAGTTGAATGGAAAAACATCTCTTGGGAAAGGCTAGTGAGCCAGAGGTTGAAGGGTACTTGTAGGTAGCTTTAGGAAAAAGCTGGAAATGGCTTGCAGGGAGTTAGAGATTGAAGGAAAGGTCATGTACTGCAGTCAGCTTTTAGGGAAATGCTAGGGATGATGATAGCTCAGGGAGGCAGAGAATGAAGGGAAGGCAGCTTGAGGGGAAAGCTAGGGAGCGAGAGAATGAAAGAAAGGCACCATAGGTTGAAGGAAAGGTTAGGGATGAAGGTACTTCAGCGACCCAGAGGTTGAAAGGAATGCAGCTTAAGGAAACGGCTGGAAAGCGAAAGAATGAAGGGAAGGCAGTTTGAGAGAAAGGCGTGGGAGCTGGAGGTGAAAGGAAAGGATTTATTTGGTAGCTTGTTCATATGGAACAGTTGAATGGTGAGGGCTGGGAAATCTGTCAAAATGTAGCATCGTGATCTTTGTTTAATTAATTCTTTTTTACAGATTGAAGCTGTTTATGCAAAGTACTGGCTTCCATTCATCAAACATTCACCTCAGGTTTATCACATAATTATGTTATATTATGAGCTAAATAAATGTACTTAGCAATGAATTATTTTGGATGTGATGCAAACTTATAATGAATCCTGGGTATTTACATTTCCCACAAAATGAATCACTCATTAACCCAATCCTTTTAAAAATTAATGCAACATAGATTTAGACAAATGCAGTTTCTAAAGAATTGTATCTGTATGTTAAGGGCATTTTAAAAAGATAGTAGAATAAGTTAAGGACTTTTAACTTATGAATATGAAACTTTGCTCAGTGGTTTCATGAGTTTTAGAAACTGTCATTAACAGGGCTTGTGGAAGCTCAGAGTTACTGGCAGTGCTGAGAAAATTGTGCTTGTGCTGAGGACATGAGTTTTTCCTTGAGGGGTCAGGGGGCATGCTCCATTGGGAAATTTTGAGAAATTACACTCGCTGAAACACTAATTTCATGTATTTTGGAGGTATCTTTGTCTTCGAGCCATATTCCTGAGCTGCAAAAAAATCACCCCTCCTACCCCCCCCCCTGCTTTGCCAGCCTTGATATAACCTTAACAAATCAGTTTTGTGCAGTTATACCTTCAGCTAAATATTGGAAAGTAAAGTTAGATTAATGTACTTTAAGCTACTAAACCAGTCATAATTCGAAGAAATTAATTGGGTTTTTTGTCAAAAATCAAACCATTTTATTGCTTCTCTGATACCATGTTTTTTGAAGCTGCCAACATTCAAGCGGTTCGACTAACATTTCACAGTGAATGCTTATCTAAAGAAAGCTAAAATGAATCCATGGAGCAAAAATGATAAGAAAGCTATTCAATAAGTCAAATTTCTATGTTAATTTTCCCAACAATAGTTTGAGGTACCAAAATATGTGTTTTGCTTTCACAGCAGCTTTTATCAGTGGGACAACAGGCTGCCATCAGTTTGGAAACTGATTTGTTTTTGTATTGGATCAATCACTTTCTACTCCAAAAAACCCCAATTCTTTGCAGAACAAAGGTTAAATTATATTCTTTTTACATGGATGACAAAGAAAAGAAATGTGGATATTTTAATTTGCCGTTTTAAAAGCGATTCAGGTTAAGCAAATGCCAGGTTTTTAAAAGATGGAAACAGAATAGTTTATTATATTGAAGCAGATCTAGAGGTTGAAATTTGCCCCTGCAAACTGACAAAAATAAGGCTTGTATTTTTTTTGGCTTCCATGTAAAAGGTGTCAACTGGATGTTTTACAGAAAAAAATAGCTACGTGGCATGTTTAATTTGTATCAAAGTCTTCTTATGCCGTGGATAATTTTAAAGTAACTTCAAATTTGTTGCTGCACATGATCATTGATAGAAAGAGTAGTGGTATTTCATTTTTTAGTTTTTGAGGATTTTGTCTGGTTTCAAAAGTATTTTTAAAACAAAGATTTTGTTTAGTTTCACCCTCTTGCTCCCACCTGCATATCTTCCCCTGACTCGTACCCAGTCATTTTTAGTTGGTATTTTTCGGATTGTTGTGTTTTGAGGGAACTTGGGACAAGGAGAAGACATGGCGCACACCTCGCCCCTTCTATCCAACACCACATCTTCTTGACCAACCAGAAAACACTCAGTATGAGTCAGTGTCTCCCCCTCTGACCTATTTCTTCCTGTATTTCTGAGTTGATTTGCCTATCAAATGACCAAAAATCTTTGTGTACCCTGACAGTGTACCCAGGACATCAGTCTTCAGGCCACGTACCAGGAGTTGTATGAACAACAGGGCGACTTTGATGAGCAGCTTTTCCTTAAAGAGGACGAACACTTGAAGGCAGTTCCTACTAATGGACACAATGAACAAAGGCAGGGTTTTGTCTTCAAACTATGTAGAGCATTTTCATTCAAAATGCCAAGAGACTCAAAGGCGGTCATATTGGTGTACCAAATTAAAAAATTATTGATTTAAAATGTTTTGTTTTAAAAAGGTGGCCACAACGTCATTTGATTCAGTTCAGTGATCCAGTTTTTTAATCATTGCTATGACTGATATTAAATTAGAACTTTGATTACCAGTTACTAAGTGCCATTACATAATTGATATTTATGACCAAGATAATGTCAAACCTACATGTGTTTGGTTTGACAATTGCTAACTTGTTACTTGATGTTCATTTCATTAATCAAGATCTTGTTTTAATATAATTTTTTATTGTCTTTACAGTGAATTACCAAGCACAACATTGTCAAGGTTTTGGAATGTAAGTATACTGCATCTTAAATTTTGGACATAGTTACAGTTATACATAATTAATGATAATTTATCTGAAGAACTGTTTTAGACTAATTTGTAGTTTAATGTTTTTTTTAGTAAACCTTTGCGATGTCAATAACCGTAATCAGTTAGTTGTAAATATTTTGAAATTTCTTTTTTTTTTCAGAATTGCCGAAGAAACCCAACTCACTTTATAGTAGGACAGCTAAAAGGTTAGTGTGTTACTGTCTTGTCAACTGACTGGTGGAGTGTATATCATCTTAAAATACCTTGAAAGGTGTACAACAGTATGCGTAAAGCGATTGGCATAATTGTCGTCAGTATTATTGTCATTAGTGTTGCAGTTGTTTATTGAATCAGCTTTAAGGAACACGGGTCAGATGGCTCGGTAAGATGGATCATTAGTTCAATTCCTGTCACGAACTCAGAGTTTTCGTAGAAATCTTGAGACAAGTTTCAAGTTACGTTACACTACCTATCAAAGCAGCACCATCTACCATTACAACCCAGTATATATAGTAATTATGCAATGCTTTCTTGTGGAATACTGTGGAATATGACACACGTCGTTTTTATTTTCCATAAACACATGAGCCTTCAGGCAAGTGTGCATACATGTTTCCTGTATGAAGAAAATACAAGTGATAAGCTAAAGTAGCATATTCCACAGTACGTATCCCACGAGGAAGCATTACATAACTATTTTATCCCATGCCCCGACAACAAATTAGTTATGTAGTGGCAGGAAAGCAGAGTGGAATACCACCTGTTTAATACATGTACCACCCGTTGAATACTGCAGAATATGTAATGGATTTTCAGACCCCTGATTGGCTGTATTTTTCAGGGACTCAGAATTTTCTCTGAGAAATTTTCAGACAACTTTCAAGTTATTTGACACTGCACATCTTAGCTGCACCATGTAACAGTATATTAAATATGTGTTGAAGTGTTTGATGTTACTTGCAGTGTGCCAAACTGTCTAGTATTAGTTCGTATTTGCTTTGGTTGCACCTGTTAGAACCTTTTTGTTATTCTCTTTTCTTTACTTCCTGTTAAAGATGCAGAAAAGGTTTTTACGGAAGCTCTTCTCAGTGTGATCGGAGAAGATAAGAAGGAGAGAACGACAGAGGTAAAAAGCATTTTGACCATTACTAGAGAGGTTTTGAAATTTTACCAGTCAAGAATGCTTTAGAATTAAAACAAGTACATGTACTGCACTAGACACTTCTGTAGACGTACCCAACCACTTTTCATCGTCTTCGACATACTCAAATACATCTTTTCCCCAAAACCTTGCCAAAATCCCGAAGATTACAACAGAATTCTTTTGAGTAGGAATTCTCATATCACGTTCAGTTTGTTGACTTGCTTGGCAAAACACCTATAATAACACATCAAAAAGTGTTTTTAGAATTATGTTTTCAGTTAGAATGTGCTTAAACTAATCAAGACTATAATGCTAGTAGGTTAATAATACTGAACAAAAAATAATATGAATAATGGCTTTATATCGGTTCCACTGATTGGCTCTTTCCTGATAAATACTAAAAATTATACATACCATACAATTTGTGGGCAGCATCCGCCCAACCATGATAGAAAAAAGCAGGTTGTGATCAAGTAACATTTGAACTCAGTTTTCATATTTGTGAAAGTGGTTTTGCTTTTTTGTTAGTAGTTCTACTTAAGTTTCCTTCGACTCTGTTTTCTGATTTAATGTATTCATTACAAGTAACTTCTTCAGATTATAGAAAGTTGGTGCTAAGCTTATAACATTTATTTTATCCTGTTCAGAAAACTTGCAAAAGATTTACTTTTTAAATCTTAAAAGATACAGTCGTTCTTTCTTTGTAATTTTCAGTTGTTTCTTTGACGAAGAGATCGCATACGTCTCAGCATTTACGTCTTCGTTTTCCAATGTCATAATCCCACTGCAATATAATGTTACAGTTTGATTCAGTACATTTTTGAAACCCTCAACGGAGGCTCCATCCTACAGTTTTACATGTAGGACTTGTGTGAAGTGATGATGATGATGATGATTTTGTGAACTAAATTAAACTGCGACCGAACACCGTTGTCGCACGTCATATTCTCATACAAAGTTGTTATTATATTTCAGCTTTATACTCGAGGAAGGAAGTTGTATTTGAGAGTAATGGAATCTATGTTATTAGCGGTGAGTAATTTTTCCTTAGTTCTGTATTTCAGATCAGTTTTGTCAATGATTGCATGAGCACAAGACGTACATATTCTTAGCTGTCCCTATCAAAAGCACTAGTGTCAAATTAGATCTTTGACAATTGGCTCAACTTGATAAGGTTTTAGCATGATCTCAATAAATTTAACTATCTCACTAAAGACCTTCGAGATTTGCAAAGGTGCGAACATTCGTGAGAGGAACTGTTGGAGCTTCTAACCTGCACGGTGATGCTTTTCAGATGTATAATCGATTATCGGTAAGCTAAGTCAGTAGAGCACCATTACTAGCTGGCATTGCAGTTTTTCTCTTGCCGAGTCAACCGTTTTATTACCACAACAACTTTTATTTACCCTTTCAACATAGAAGAAATAACTTAACATATAATACAGTTGACTCTCGATAACTCCAACCTTCAAGGGAAATGGAGAATAGGTTCGAGATATCGAGGGTAAAATTATAAAGAAAATAACCCGAAGGGAAAACAAAAATTACTTCGAGTTAGCGTGAGGTTCGACTTACCGCAGGTTCAGAGTCAGCAGGAGTCAACTGTAAATATTAAATAACGAAGGGTTTTGGCTTCCTTTAATAACTACAGTGTACTGTATATAAATTAGTTATCTTTATATAACGATAATGGTTTTTATAGGAGTCTTTTTCCAAGCTAGATTTTTTGTTACTTTTGCTAGTTCCCGCCCTTACTTTGTATTTAAACAGCTGCGTAGAAATTGCGATGGACGGTAACTAGTGAGAGCTGACTGATCAACTAAGTGAACTTGTATATTCACTAATCAAAGAGTTTCATTCCATATATTAACATTTTGTGATACGTTTTCTTGCTTTAGGAGGAAAAAAGGTTGAAGTGCAGCGATTTCAGGTGGGATTTTCTTTTTTACACATAAAAATAAACATGTCTTAAATATGTTTACACTTGCTTTGAAAAACCAATTACAAACTCATCTTTTATTCACTTGTAAAGCGGCGTATATTAACTTGTAGTTTTTTTCAACTCACAGTGCTCTTTTAAACAGCGAAGCCTTCAACAAAGCCCTGTTGGTTTGTTCCTTGGAAGTCAGTCTTGTTTCCGATGGTCTCCAGGGTAAGAAGCTCGGAGAAGATTTTGCGGGGAAATAGGAGATTGTTTGATCTGTTTAAATGAGGGAGTGTATGTACATGTAACTGTCTGGGTGTATGGAGGGTGGTGGGACGATAAATTGGATAGATAATACATAAAACATAACTGTAGTTTAAGTGAATCACAAGATGTTTTGAATTGGCTATGTCGTTGTGTTTGTTTGGAACCATAAAACTTCAACATATCTTAAGCAGTCAAATACAAGTTTTACGTTGCCCATATTATTTTTCTTTTTTTCAGTAGAAGCTTGGTAAAAGCTTGTGTATCTTTAATTTCTGACGTCTGAAAGCTGGGACTTAAAGAAAGAGCGGCTTGATAGAAAAGAGGCTTATCCGAAGGGAATCTTTTTAGAAGAGGGGCTAAAATAAGAGGGGCTTAATTTTATTGCTTATTAGAAGAGGGGCTTATAAGAAGAGATGTCTATTAGAAGAAGGGCTTATTATAAGCGAGGTTTATTAGAAAAGGGCTTATTAGAAGAGGGGCTTATTAGAGGAGATGCTTTCATTATAAGATGGGTTAGTTAGAGGAAATACGTTAATGAATTGCGGCAGTGGCTTTTGCAGCAGATACAAGTGTGGCACCGCTCACTGACGTGTTCCACACTGTTCACTTCCCAACAGCACCACAACTGGCGTTTCCATGGATACTAACTGTATTTGGAATCAAGGTTGGTCACTTATAATCGACTATTGCATGCTGGGAACGGTTGATTAAATTGATCACATGGCACCATCCCAGAAAACTTGCTCGCATAAAATTGAAAGGTTTCAAAATGGCTGACATTTTTAAGTTTAACTCATTGTTTTCTGAATAGGACTAAACAGCCTTACATTGTTCATTGAAAACTTGTCATCTTTGAATTGTATGGTAAAGTTGATTAAATAGAATTACCGGAACTTGTCTGTTTTATATTGTCTTTACTGAATTCGTTTCTTCAGCCGGCGAAACGAGCAGACATCATCACTTGTTACTAATCTCGCGATGCCTTTTGGGATGGTGATTTTTTGTGTAGGCAAGACAAATCACACTCAATAGTCCAATATGATATTTAGTTAGCCTCGGCTTGGTGTTGAATATACATAAATAACAGCGAGATCTGGACCTAGTGACAGCGACAATATTAGACCATAAGTTTTGGTTTTATTTTTTCAGCCGTATGACTTCTTCAAAGTTATAGAAAGTTTTGTCATCCATGAAGTGCTGCTAACAAGCAGTATCGTAAAGGTAAGCTCATTTCTGTAACAATAATGATAATAATAATAATAATAATATTAATCAGCGATTTGTAGAGTGACCTTTCCCAAGTTGAAAAGCACTGTTACATGTTGTATAAAAATTACTCTGTGTTGCAAAAGTATATCATGATTATTTTGTTTGCATTTTAGAAATTTCCACAAAAATGGATACGTAACAAACACGAAGTTTTAGGGTCTGTTTATATGGAGGCGGGCCAGCCCGGTTAGCGGGACAAACTTATTTCATTGTATACATGGTAAAATTTTATCTCGCCTACCGGGCTAGCCCGCCTTCTCATATAAACGAAACAATATTTTTATATGAGAAATAGGCCTATGCCCAGATCTCGCGTAAACCGGCGAGCCCGGTAAGCGGGCTGGCCTGCCTCCATATAAACAAGCCCTTAGTTTTACAAGTCTTCGTTAGTTTTTCTGGACTAGAGTTGTTAATTTTGAAGGAAACTATAATTTTTCGGATTTTAAGTAAGTTTTTTTTAAAAAACTAAATTTTGGAGTTAATCTTTAATGAACAAATGCCAGCTCGAACGTTACCCGAGGAGTGGCACTTGCTGGTTTGGGAATAGTATTTGTTGTATTCTAACATCTTCTTTTTCCTTTTTGAGACCTTCCATCCATTCCCCTCAAAAGGGCACTTTCGTGGCTTTGCGCATGTTCAAGATTTTATTGACAAGAAAACCGTTTCAGTCTAAAATATCTATAAACAGACACTGTTCAGATACCAATCTAAGTTTTTCAACAGGCAAATGGCACGGATGGTCTATTTTAGGCGGCGATTAAGTTGGATTGTTATGTTCCGGGCCAGATCACAAAGTGATAAATTGCTTTAAAATGCATAAAACCCTGACAGAAGTGATTGATCACTGTCTTTTTAGCGGATTAAGATGTTTTCTTTAAAATCCTTGGAAAAGATCAGAACAATCAAGTGCTTCAGCCGTGAGAGATTCCTTTTAAAGAACCTCTTTCATACCATAGTTGTCCAAGGAATTTTAAAAGTAAACATTATATTCCGCCCAAAAGACTTCTTATCGATCACATCAGTCCAGGTTTGATGTATGTTAAGCCAATTTGTCACTTTATCTTCCAGCCCAGAACATCACTAATAACACGATCCTTCACACGACAAATAATAACAGTCCAACTTATTAGCCGCCTCAGAAGGCCACCCGGTACTATTTGCCATTCGTAAAACTTAGATTGTTATCCGTACAGTGCCTTTTTTTAAATAGATATTTTAGCTTATAGCTACGTTTTCTTTTCAAAACAAGTTTAAGCATGTAGAGAACCCCGGAAGTGCTCTTTTAATCACAACAAATTAAAGAGAGGAAGCGCCGCCTCCCCCCCCCCCCCCCCCTTTACGTGTGTTTATCTTTTGTTTAAAC
>JANSTQ010163133.1:0-10674 GCA_026167885.1 Bergia puertoricense
TGGCGCAAAATGTGCGTCCAACTTTCGCACGGCCTTTTCGTACTCATCCAGTTCTTCGTCGACTTCTCCTTCTGGAAGTGCTAAAAATATTTCCTGTACTCCAGGACCTGCCGAATGAAGAAGGGCCCTCTTTTGCTTTTTGACCCCCTTCCCATCCGAATAGAATTCAAAACTGGTTTTCCACTTTTTCCATCGAGGACCGATACTTGTCGAATCTCCGCTACAGTCGAACTGAGGTATTCCTCCAATTTCAAGTTTTACAGCCATCTAATCGCCGTTATGTATTAAAACAATTTCTAAATTGCATCCTCGTCGCCAATTGTAGGATCTACAGCCACAGATGACACCGGATTGAACCAGATACTGACGAATTGAACATCAGACACACACAACTGCCATCTTGGAAATCTCACCCCTTTATTACCCACAATGCTTAGCAATCACTGTTGCATAACAATTACTTTATGGTTAATAATTGACCACAGACGTTACAGTACTGTGGTCCTATTTTTATCTATATATAGCCATGCATTTTGGTTTTGGAAAATAGACGTTGGATAGTCTATTTTTTTCCTGTCTTCCATATCCGAATAAACGTGTCTGCGAAATAGATTTTTGATAGTCTATCAGATTACTATTTTAGTCTGGGGAGACGTTCAACATAAGAAAAATAGGTTATCGATACACCATAATACCCCTATTTTCATCTTACAGTAGGTTTTTGCTTCAACAAATAGGAAAGTGATAGATTATTTGTTTCCTATTTGCCGAACTACAAAACAGTAATTGTGAAAAATAGAGTACTGTAATCCTATTCTTATTTAGACATACAACATGATTTCTAAAAACTAGGCATTGGATAGTCTATTTTTGTCCTATCCTTCCAATCCTAAGAAAAATATTTGCAAAATAAATTTTAGATAGTCTATTTTATTTCTACTTTTCGTAGAGAAAATAGCAATCCAATGGTGCATTGCAGCCCTATTTCCAGAAAAAAGTTTTCCAACAGTTCTAAAGCAATAAATAAATAGACTAGCTCTATTTTACCCAACATGCAAAATAGTATTCAAATAGACCCTTAGTGATAATAAAATAGAGTGAAAATATGATGTAATAGGAATAAAATAGATAAAACATAGGAAATAAGGGTCTGCTTCTAACCCCCTCAAGTTTAAATACAAGCACTGCCCAACAGTTACTCCCTTCTTTTGTGGGCGAAATAGCTTTTTATATGCTATTTTTTCTCGCCTATGTCAATATTTCCCGTACTGTACCCAAAAATTCCATATCCTAGAACTCCATAGTTCCATGTTGCTTTTTTTCAAGAACCTCTGCGACCTTCTTGCATAATATTGCTCAGTTGTCGGGTTTCGGACTGTAGGAAGGGCTTGAAGGGCTGTTGAGAGGTGAGCTGTACGCAAGACAGAGTGGAAGCCTTTGGTTATAGTTTGGGGTAAAACTGGGTCTCTGGCCATCGCTAGGACTTTAACTCACCAGTTACTGACTGAAGTTTCGCTTTGTGATCATGCCGCCAAAGTCGCTTGAACAAGCTTGTCTGGGTCCTCTTAGTTATTTTCAAATATGTCGTCACTTTCAGCAAGCGCCTCATCTTGGTGGGCCTCTACTCCCCCTTCAATTATTTATGTTGCATCTGAATGTTTAGACTCAGAAACAAAAGCATTTTCGTTCGATTAAACACTTAAATCGCCCTCTTCACTGCTCATTCTGCTTTTCCTGGAAAAGAACTTTATATGTTCGTTAATTCAAATTGCGCCCTTACCCATTCTAATCAAATCCTTAACTTCTTGCAAGGTTTCTTTGGGTGATACTACGGTGTTTGTCTTTCGGGATTGCTGTAACATTTAGATGCACACTGCATAAGAGTGACGTTATGTTCGTGTAATAAACTGAAGATCTAAGATCAAATTAACATTGGCTCCCGAACACGAATTAGGACGTAGGGTTGGGTTGTCAATTTTTTCTTCCACCCACATGTCTACACGAATATCTTGATAAGTAATTTCAATTAAAGCTGTAAAGGTGAAATTATGACCTCAGTTCTTATTTGACTGATATGAAATGTTTCAATGGTTCACTCGCCGATGGAAAAACTACTTTTTCTTAAAACTAGTCTTCATTCCGTAAAATTTCTCCTATCTCAGATGCAAGATGGTGATAATGCAGCCTACAGGTTGGCCTCCATCATCAGCTTCTCTGGCGATGTATATAAGGTGTCAAAGATCCCTGATATCCCTTAGGAAGTTGAGAACTGAGCTGTAAAACAATAGAATCAAGCTGAAAATCGTTAGTTAAAAATAACATATATATATATATGATAATAGTACCAGGTAACTTCTCATAGCCTGCTGTTGTTCTTTCCGTTTAGTAAACAGTATAGTAATATTATTACTATTTTGCTGAATTGACGATATTGTGCCTGTTGGGTAAACTGGTGCTTGGCTGATTGTGGCGCACTGAAATGCTCAAAATGTTGGTAGCAGCATTAATCACGTCCTCTCAGACTCTTCATAAAGACCTTGAACAGGCGAAGTCGAACTGCATTTGCTGAGCATCAGTTTGCATCTGCAATTACTGCTTCTCTGTATGACCACGCTCCTGGTATAATTAGTATTGATAGTTGTTGGTTGCATCCAGAGCGCTGTGCGCACCAAGTTCCTAAGAGAGATGGGATTGTCAGTGGGGGAGGCGCAGGTTATAGCAAAGGACAAAACTCGGTGGAGGAGAGACCTTGTTGTGGCCCCATGCCCCACTGAGGGCCTAATGACATGAGAGAGAGAGAGCAGTTTATGGGCACAGCTCGATTTCCTTTTGGCATCTCTCAAACAAGATCGTAATTTGTAAGGGCACAACCGAATACCATTTGCTATTTCCTCCCACTATGGAAAACAAGATTTAAAAATAGTCGGATTATCTGCTGGTTGAGGAATAAATGAAGCAGAATGTGATTTTCTCACTTAGGAGAGGGAGCCTGGGTTTGAGATCATGTTGTTTGGCTTGGCTTACATTAATTACCGTGGTATGTGAGAAAGCATGTGCATTTATATTAGTTTTCACAAGTGACTTCGCGACATTCATGCTGTTCCCTACATTTATGATTGGTTATTAATGGGAGAGTGGACCAAAGTGGTCCATCCCCCGGTCGGTAGTAGGGTAAAAATACCACGCCTGGGTAGGGTAAAGATTATATGTAATAGCAAAATATTTTACATCTATCAAGCATTAAAGGCCTGTACTTTTCTATCAAGACCAACAACCCTTGGCACCTTCCCATAACGATAATTCTTGTTCACATCAACTTGGGATTGGTCAGCTGGCAGAGAACAGAAGACATAATTATATTTAGCAATAAACCTGCTGTCTATTTGTGATACTTCATATTCTCCTGTACAGCCAATTTCTGAGTTGGAGAATATATAAGATGTCAGGGTTTATACTCTTTTAGGCTAAGGTAATCCCACACTGCTGAGTAATTTGTTGCAGTGTATGGATTTTCCATGACCGAAACCAAATATAAAATTCTAAATAGCATGACTTTCTAGGCCAGGAAAATGACTTTCCAGGTTTTCCATGGACCATATGAGTCCCAGCTGGCTGTTTTGGCAGCTGTAAATTTCATGCAAGGATGTGTGCTTATTTGTACATTTGTATTCTTGTATATTCATCAGACTGTGGACGTATAATATACAACAGCAACACATTGATACTGGGGTAAACCACAAAATATAAATGAACTGTCAAAAGTGAAATCTAAGTTATGTTATATAGGGATGCAAGCAAACACTGGGCCAATAGAAAGCCAGTAATGTCAATACTTTTCAGAGTTACTGGCTGAAATGGCTAGCACATAAACTAAGGTAACTTCAACCCAGCAAAAAACGGATATGGTGTGACCTACCGCAACATGTGCAAATCATTTTCTGTTCACGCAAACCTGGGTTTATAGCGAGATTAAATATTGCACAGGAAAATTGTAGCAAAACAAAATATAACTAACCAAGAATGACTGTTTTCAGCTCCTTGTTTTCCTTTTGGAAGAGTTTCTGTCTCACTTCCATGCAGCGAGGATTCTTGGATACTTTTCCCCAAAGCTTGGGTGAGTTTTGCCAGTGGGAGTACTTGTAACAACTGGGACATAACTATCAGAACTCGAATCGCCAGTCATTCTGGTCCTCATTCAAGTCAAGACGTGCCTTCATCCTCGCTGCCTTTTCAGCAGCAATTCTGAGTTCCTTTTCTTTTTCTGCATCCTTTTTTCAGCAAGTGCTGGCTGGTTTCCTATATAAAGAAAAGTTTGTTGTTGCAGAACTATTTTAATAAACAAAAAAAGTCACAGAGCTGTCAACTCTCACGCATGTGGCACTACACGATGCAACTTTTCCTGCAATTTGTCTCACGGGATTATTGCGGTTGCATGAATTGAGGTGTTACACGGTGCAACGTTCTTTGCGCAACTTGCAGTGATTGGAGTCTCGTAGAAGAGAAGAGAGTGGGGAAACTGGAATTTTGGTGCGTGCCCTGTGCGAAGGAAGAAAAGCATTCGCAGAGTTTCTTCACTTACTGGTGAAAACGTGGGCTCTTGCAACAAGATCTAAACGTTGGGAGATAAGTTACAGAAGGGGTGCACACAGTGCAACGGCTGGTATAACTTAAAAAAGTGGCTGCAATCGTTTGTGAAAAGTAGAACCGGATCCTGCTTTCTTCAATGGTAGCTGCAACTTGTCTCGATCGGAACGATTTTGACCATTACAGGGGGTGTTACACGGTGCAATGGCTAGTGCAACTTGTCTCCTTGATCACCTTCAACGAAATCTTCTGCCATTTTCTTTGCCACTCGTTTCCTTGTTGAAGGCAAGTCTTCGGGTGTTTTCTCCGAATCTCTTTGAGTTGAAAGTTCCTTTGGTTTCTTGTTAGCATCCTGGGAACCTAAACTTTATCGCGCATTGTATAGGTTTTTGCCCAGACCTGATAATTAAAAACAGGTCAAGTTTCGCAATTACGTGGAGAATATATCTGAGGTTTGATGAACAGATTGAATTTCATCAACTTTTCCACGTCCAAGGCCATTTTCTCCAAATTCCATTCCTGCAAGGGACATTTTAGATTCCAAGATCTCATGTTGAGTTTTCCCAAATGTTTGTGTGCATATCGTGGCGAAGTTTATTTTGCTGTTCGTTTAGTTTACGACACTTAAGCTTGGAGCTTCTTTTGCACAGTATCCATTTTTTTGTACATTAGCTTTTGTTTGATTTATTTTTAGTGTTTTTCACGTAAGCGTGTTTTAGACTGACAAAGTAAATCATGCAAAAGAAAATCAAATAAGTTCGTAGCGAAATACAGTGTTTTTGGTGACACGCACAAATACAAATGAAAGTTTTTTTATTTAAATAATTATCATTTCTTATTCTTAGAGCATATAGTTCCACAAATTTAGAAAGATATAACTTTTTGTACCTGCTCTAGCAAGTCAGTGAATGTTTACTCTTAAACAACTTCCAGAATTCTCTGGTTGCCCTGTGACTAGTGTTTGATAAGCTGAACATTCTATCTACCCTCGGTTGGTAAGGGGTTTTATTTGGCTCTGTAGTAAGTGCATGATGATTCCATCGATTTGCAAAGTCTGATAGGTGTTGTTGGATCCTTGGAATAAATACAAAATGAAGACAAAAAAGGTGCACGTCACTGTTGACATCTTATATACCCCTTTCCTCCATAAATCTAAACAGTCAATAATATTTCACTGTACAGGCATGGCACACATGTCGCCATAATCTTTCAATCCGTTGATTGTGCACACTCTTTCCAGCTATGCGGCTCCCCCGTCCTTCGCCTCTCTCAGGATGAGTAAGCATATAGGGAACAATGTCAACATTTTCAACCCCTTGGTCCGTTCTCACACGACTTGCAAGACCAAACTTTTCAATGCCAACTAAAACTTCTTGTAGTCCAGTTTCTGCTAGATTATTATTTTCGCAAGTAAAATAAACTATTGCACAAGAAAACCCAAAAACATTTCTGCTTCCTCTGTTGCTTTGATCTCTAAAACTGTTTGCGTCCACTTCTTGTGGCTTTTAGTGGATCTTCTTTTGGACTGTTTTACCATTTTTGTGTCTTTTTTTCCAGCTTTCAAAGTATTTTAACCAACACTGATTTCTCCGTAATTGGATATTTTACAGTCGCACGACTTCTGAAATGAACAGCAGCAGATATTCTAGCCATTTATGTTTAGGTCACCTGTTCCATGGAAGGGAGTTCATGGATTCATTTACATCATTACACCTCTCTAGGAGGGCAGGGTCACTAAATCTATCATAAATCTGTTCGAGAAAATCCTTAAACACCGGATCTAAATGATAGGGTTTGTTTGGACAGGGCAATTTATTCTTAAATTTGCACCATGAATTAACAATACTTGTACCTCTCTTCATCTGGAGGCTTGACCGAGTGGTACAGACCTGCCTTGATTTCTCTTTGCATTGACTGTATAGCTTCTTTTCTTGCATTTGAGCTTGTGCAATCTTTCCTCGCATTACTTCTAATTGCCCTTCCATAGTAGTTTTGAAGCTTTAGAATGCAGGGTTTTGTAAGTGTACCAGAAAAGCCTCTCAATGGTTTTCCATCCTCTAATCTCTTTCCAGGTCAAGGTCAAACAATGCCCTCCCCAGCCTTTTTTTGAACATGATGCAGTCTAGTTTGATGACACGGTTACAGGGTGCTGTGCCCTCCATGTGCTCCTTCCAAGTCTTTTGTGCAGCTGATGCTTTCTACTCCAAGTAGCTGACTGACTTATTGTCCATTTCCTGATATTTTTCACACGTGTCACATATTCCATAAGTGTCCCAGATCTCATTGTATGCTTTCGAGTCACCATCAGAAACCTACGGTGGCTCTGAAGTGCCACAGAAAAAAACATACAACTTTTCTGTATTGGCCAGTTTTTTGGCCAGATTTTTGGCCAGTTTTTTGGCTCAAGCACCTCTATGTGTACAAGAAGGAGTCAGGAGAAGCGAGCATCACTCAGTCTGACAGAAATAGCAAGACGTATGAGACATGGTTTCTCACGGCTGGGTAACTTGTTTTGCATGTATATGTATATTGCAAATAGAAACTGTGAATGCTATTTTGCCACCATATTCTCCGCGGGACAACGCATTTATCCTGGAACGCAATGAAGCAATCGTGAGCTATTTTAGGCTTGGCTTTGCTGCATCAGATATTCTAAATTTTCTTGCAATTATTCACGGTATTCAGCTAAGTTTGCGGCAGCTACGAAGAATACTACAAAGCAGCGGATGTAGAAGAAGAAAAGATCCAACTAATATAGATACAGTTCTACAGGCTGTGGAAAACGAATTGAAAGGAAGCGGAAGGACCCTTGGTTAAAGGTCAATGCATCATTTTGTTGTCACCAGAAATGTCGTACGTCATGTTCTTAGAGTACTCGATCCGGAGGGAGTTGAAGCGAGATCTAGGCACAGACTACGCAGGAGAAGTCACTATACAAAAGGAAACGACAAGTTGAAACCATTTGGGTTTTGTATTCATGGGGCAATCGATGGATACAGCCGTAGAATTATTTGGTTGGAGGTGTCCTCTACAAATAAAAACCCTAAAATAGTTGCTCAGTACTATCTCGATTATGTTCGGCTAATTGGAGGAGCCCCACGTATTGTCCGGGGAGATCGTGGAACTGAAAATGGAAATATCGAAGCTGCACAGCGGTTTTTTCGTAGATCTGCAGATGATGTCTTCAGTGGTGAGAAGAGTTTTATGTATGGGCGATCTACTGCAAATCAACGAATTGAGGCATGGTGGGCAATGCTGCGGATACAGTGCACGGATTGGTGGATCAACTTCTTCAAATATTTAAGAGACAGAGGTTTGTTTTCTGATGACAACATTCACAGAGAATGCCTGATGTTTTGTTTTATGGAAACTTTACAAAAGGAGCTCCACAAAGTAGCGCAACACTGGAACACGCACAGAATAAGACCTTCCACCAATCCAGAATCACCTTCTGGTCGGCCAGACGTCTTGTACTTTCTCCCTCAAACAACAGGCACTCGTGATTATGCTACCCCAGTAACTCTTGATGAAATTGAAATGGCTGAAGAGGAATTATCTGCGCAAGCGCCTTTAAGAGGGTGTAGTCCGCAATTCAACGAACTGGCTGAAATGATTATGGAAGATGAAAGACTCCAAATGCCTGGGACAGCAGCAGAAGCGGAAGACCTTTACATAAGTCTGGTCGCCTCGATTGAAAATTTGTAATAAACTAACATATGTAATTTGTTTCGCTTTGTCTATTTAGAAGAAACAGATATGTGTGAAGTGAAGGAAGAGGGTATAATGCATCTATCAAAGTTGTGTCAGAAATGGGGGGGCGTGGACGGGCAAGGGGTGGGGATTAGACATACTAGTTTGTCCAGGGAGATTCGTTTTTGAGACAAAATGGCTGCCTCCACAGGCGATAAAACAGCAAATATTAGAATTTTTAATAAGTGCCCTCTCTTATAAACGTCCTACATGACATGGACTGTCGAAAGATGTGTAATCTGTAACTCTTAAAAGACATTTAGTGCTATAAATTGTAGTATGTAAAGACTTGCTCCAACGTCAGAGTTCGCTTTTCAAACTGTTAATCCTAAACATTTGTAAAAGTTTAAAAAAACTAAACTTCTCAACATTTCTTTAAAGGTTGTGTCTTCTCACCTCTCTAATAAGCGTTCTCTTGGCAGGCCTGATAAGTAAGTGCATATACAACACACAACAAAAACACTTTATTGAAAACAATTGTGGTTTGAACTCAAAATAAACGCAATACATAAAACATTTAGAGTTGCAATTATTTACAACAAGTGAACTGTGTGACATCTGTATGTATTATTCGAAATACGGGTAATAGGTGGCATGTCTCCCAAACCTTCCAAATGAGAACCATAGTCGAAACAAAGTTCAGTAATGTAAAGAAAAACTTCGTATAAATGCACATATGCGTCCAACGGGCGTTGACTTTACTTGTTGCAAAGTTATTGCTATAACGCAACTTATTTTGTACCACAGCAGCGTAACAGGGTTCCCGCAGTTTTTGAGGAGACAAATTCAAGGACTTTCAAGGACAGCGGGAACCCTGGCGTACTGAACTCATCTAACTCAAAACGTTATCGAATAGAACAAGATTGCTAAAATAGTAAACTACTTTAACAACGGTCACCTGTGACTTATGTATAACTATCATTCAGTAGCAACAATTCCCATATCAACACAAGGCGCAGTCGTAATAGTCGAGGAAGACTTTTTGACTGTTCTCATTGCGGCTATATAAGTCAACACGTCAATGAGTTGGGTACGTTGACAAACCGTAAAACTAATTCTTCCTGCCTAATCCTTAACCAAACCGGCCCTGAACCAAACACTAACTGTCGCCATTTTGTTCATTTTTGATTCATGACTTGCTGACAATTTGGCTCAGGAAGTGGAGCACGTGTCCTAAACGCCACGTAAGGAATGGTGTGACGGAGGAACTGATAGGATCCTTCGCCCATAAAACGATAAAACTGATCTTTGGGAGTAACAATGAGAAACTGAAACAGAATGTTAACAATTAACGGTGACCTTTAAAAGAATAACTTTTACACAAGTAACAAGAAGTGCCAAATACTCGCATAGGTTGTGTTTGATTGCTACTTTAACCAGACTTGAAATGGTAAGCGTCTGGATTATCCAGAAGAGAATCCATCAGCTTCTTGAAATTGTTGTATGTGGGATAGCCTGCAGAAGACATCTCGAGCACAGCACCACATGTGTGTGCTCTGGGAAGGGGCTCCTTGGCCGCTGAGCTATAAAACGTAACCTCGATCTTGTCAACCACCACGGTGCTGCTTGCTGTGCAATACTTGAGAAATGCTTCACACCTGTTCTGGTCAGGGGAGTCTACGTATCTCTTCAAATAACCAAATACTTTGGACTCTTCCTGACAAAGATCATCTCCCTGGGTTTGGAGCAGTGAAGATACTTTAGTTGGGGTTGGACTTTGTGCACAATATAGGTCATCAATGTCCTCCGAAATGTCGTGCCAAAGTTCTTCTCCTTGAACACTTGCCGTCATCCCTTGCTTGACCTTGGCCATCGTATGCATTGGAATTTGCAAAAGCTCGCTGGTGGCCATGTCGACAACAATCTTCTTCACTTTATCTGTTGTTGGGAGTGTGCACATTCCACAGCGATCCTCCAAATCCAGAATAAATGTTTTGTCCAGTTGGTCCAGCGCATTTGCTTCAAGATATTTGATAATTTGTCTCCTTCATAAGGGCCAAGATACTGGACGTAACTCTGCAGCAAGATGTGTTCACTAACTACATCTTCTCCGAGGAACATGGCTTGGATGTATGCTCGATTAAGACTGACAGGAAAGATCCCAGTCAGCAAGAAGCCGTGGTTGATTATTTTCCCAAGTGTGACATACTCTTGTCTTGACAAGCCACTGTGCCTTGGTACAAATAAGGTGTTGCTACCTTAAAAAATTAATAAGAAATGGCTTTATTATAGCGCTTATACAGAAATGTTCTGAGCGCTTCAAAACAATATTCGATTTCACATTAATTCATGTTTAGACTTATTTACATACCGTAAACGCTCTAATAAGGCCCACAGATC
>JANSTQ010163144.1:0-10674 GCA_026167885.1 Bergia puertoricense
GATTTTTAAAGTAAATAATTTTAAATTATCTTGTAAGCAGCGCCTTTGAACTTTCGAAAAAGGCGCTATATAAATTGCTTATTATTATTATTATTATTAAACGTACTAGCGTACGCATTACCATTTGACACAACTCACGCGGTTTTCTAAACTTCAGAAAGATGTGCGAAGGAAGATTTACTGATTCTGTTTCTTCAGTTGAAGAGTTTATTTTGGAACAAGAAAACCAAAACGTACGTCAAAAACATTTTCGAGATATTCAATTCCTTCAAAGCTTTCTGCGAAAAAGAACGAAAAAAGGGAAGACCGAGCAAATACCTGCAGTGGAACTGAACGAATTCATTTGACAGTTTATGATCTCCGTTCGCAGGAAGGATGGCAAGGATTACGAACCAACTTCACTCCGAAGTTTAATGGCCAGCTTTTCACGATATTTGAAGAAAAATAACTGTCCGTCAAGCCTAACGAACGACCTGATCTCCGACAAAGCCAGAAAAGTTCTTCAATCGGAAACACAAACAGCTAAAGAAGCAAGGAAAGGAAAATAAACCGAACGTTTGCAACCGATGGAAAAGCAAAGGAACCTGTTCGGCTGTTGTGGTTTACAAACATCTCGCTGAAAGGAGACTTCAACAAATGATGAACGGAGATTCTCCCTTTTATTTGGCAATAAATAATTTGAAAGTAGAGTCACTTGGAACCAAAAACTGGTGCAAGGCGAATGCTGTTAGAATAAACAAAATCAACAGTTTGATGAAAACCATGGCTCAGAAAGTAGGACTTCAAAACATAATGCTCCGAAACCACAGCGGTAGGAAGACCATGATACAATCGCTTGGTCACAATATTCCAACTTGTGTATAATTGACTGTTTGAAGTGTAATTGACATTCTTACACAATTTACGATAGTATTTTTGCGAGTTCTTATTGAGACTTCTTATTCAAACTTGTCCGGGTTTACATCGGTGTGTTCTTTTCAGTAATTTCAATAAAACTACTAAATTATAATTGAGCCCTCTTTATTCGTCCAACTCATGACTCATTACGTGAAAATGAAAAATTTCAGTACTAACGAACTAAACTGATTATAATATTTATACCATTACCTGAGAAATTTCTGCAATCTGATTGGTTGAGAGCAGTGGTATTTCAGCGTAATTTTGAAATACCTACATGTGAAAATTACAAACCGATTCAAATGCGCGAGACGAAATAAACAGATGCAGTTGCAGAAATTTCTCAGGTATTAGTATAAACAAATAATAGCATGATTTGTACGTGGTATTTGGCATAACTATCACTCATGACGTAGAACAATTTTGAATTATCACTCGTGGTAAGTACCACTACAAATCATGTTATTACCTATAATAATTTATGCCAAATACCACTACAAATCATGTTATTACCTATAATAATTTATACCAAATACCACTACAAATCGTGCTATTACCTATAATAATTTATGCCAAATACCACTACAAATCATGTTATTACCTATACTTATTTATGCCAAATACCACTACAAATCATGCTATTACCTACACTTATATTCACTCGCCGAGTTGTATCATAAAACTCACTCGCAATCTCGCTCGTTCATTTCACGATACTTTACAACTCGTGAATAAAAATCGTACGCACACATTTTCTATGAAGTAACCTCTGTATGGTATGGTATTGTGTTGCATTGTATTTTAATGTGATGTCTCGTATAGTATTGTGTTGCACTGTGTTGTGTTGTATGGTGTTGAGTAGTGTTGTACTGTATTGTATTGTTTTGTATTGTGTCTCGTATAGTATTGTGTTACATTGTGTTGTGTTGTATGGTGTTGTGTAGTGTTGTATTGTATTGTATTGTTTTGTATTGTGTCTCGTATAGTATTGTGTTGCACTGTGTTGTGTTTTATGGTGTTGTGTAGTGTTGTATTGTATTGTATTGCATTGTATTGTATTGTATTGTATTGTATGGTGTTGTGTGTATGGTGTGGTGGTGTAGTTTTGTATTGTATTGTATTGTACGGTGTTGTGTGTATGGTGTGGTGGTGTAGTTTTGTATTGTATTGTATTGTATTGTATTGTATGGTGTTGTGTGTATGGTGTGGTGTTGTAGTTTTATATTGTATTGTATTGTATGGTATGGTATGGTATGGTATGGTGTGGCGTAGTGTTGTGTTGTGTGGTTTTGTATTGTATTGTATTAAATTGAGAGCATGAAGAACTGATGAGAAATAGACAAGTGCGACTTTTTCCATAAGTTTAATAATAATAGTAATAATAATAATAATAATAAAAGGAAAAAGAAGAAAGATAACAAGAACAACAAATAAGAATTATCAATTGACTGCTATAGACCTTATTGTATCATAGTGCAGATACTGAACTGATTTCACCAACCAGAAGGAGAATTTGCGAAGAGATAGAAAACTTACCAGAATGTGGCTATACTTGATACTAACAGAACATATAGGTGGAGATCAGAGGGGAGATACAAGGTACTGAAGAGCTCGATATTGCGATATGAATGTTCTGTCGTTGTCCAGAGCAGTTACATTTTACATGAAAAACTTAATAGTATTTCTTGGAAAACAAAGTTTTGTTTTCCTTGTAGAGTCGGCCCGCTTACTCACTGTAAAAACTAACATTATTTACTCACATTTTCAGTAAACAATTACACTGCCTATTTTAGAAAACGTCTCTGGTAATTCTTGCCCAAAATTATAGCCATGTTATTATTCTGGAACGGAAGAAAAACAGTCTCAGACAAACTTGCTGTTCCCGTCGTAGTCTCGGATTAGCCAATTCTTGCATGCTCATTTTCCGGTAGTGGTAGTGTGTTTCCACGCAATTTCAGTTAAAAACCCGGTGGATTATATCTGAACGAGAGCCGATTTGTACGCAAAAACGTAACGACAACTGGAAACATTATATGTATCAACTCCTCACAAGAAGCTGGGATATCCACCGTGAAGTATCATAGCTGAGAATCTGGCAGAGCTCACAGAGTTTGAAGCACACGTACCTCTATCAATTGATCATAGGTTTTGGTACAATTTAAATTCTACAACTGACACTGCACCAACAACTGGAGAAGCAAATGTTTTCGTCAAGGCTTTAAAAAAGAGATACCCTAACAGTTGATTGTTGTTCAGAAATTTGCAACACACGTACGATATGTACTGATACTTTTGGATTTTTGAAAATAGTGCTTCACGAAAGAATTCTAGAAAGCACTGGAACATTTTAAGTACAAACTGGATTCGAATGTTCTAACAACAACAACAACAACAAAGTGTAGTGGAATTTGTTTGGGTCAAGTATTGAGACTACTTACCTTGTTATACAAAGAGAAGATAACAGTAACCGAGCTGCTCGACTTCACCTAAATTCTAGAACCAACATAAATTTCCTGTTTGTGATATGTTATAAAATACCAGTTTCGAATTTATTGACAAAACCTCATCGCGCAGAATAGCCATTGTTCCCGCGACATTTACAGTCCAGTGAACAAATCAGAATAAATTATAGAACGTAAAACCTACATTTTATATTTCAAGGTGAAGAAATATTTGATAGCAGGTACGAATGCAATGCATTTTTCAAAAAGCACTTGAAAGTGCTCCCGACCAATATGTATATAATACACCACGCACCGCAATCAAACTAGTATTATAGCGTTTGTTTGACAGTTGGTTTATTTTTTGTATAAACCCGTGTTTTCTTCTCGATATATTAGTTCATTTTTCAATTCAAAGTACAAAACGGAAATATGAAACCGTTTCCGGTGCCATTTTCGCCTATGATACAAAAAACTGATGGTAACTGGATCCTTGAAATTGTCACCTGCCAGTTTTCAATTCTAAATACAACTGAGAAAATACATAATTTTAAAAATGTAAATTCAGAAACAACTGCAAAACTGGCTTTCGCTTCATCTTTTTATCGTAACTTTTAACTTGTTATGGAAACAAAATGACAACATTGTGTGTTCATTGAGGAGTTCAGTGCCGGGTTGAATGTAGATTAACTAAATACATTTTGCTTGAACACAGTGTCTATTAGATCTACTAGCTGTCCATTCTGCATTTACCAGACTCGATGAATTTGTAAGTCAAGAAGCATATCTATGACAACAGTAGGGATATTAAAACAAACAAAAGTATGAAAATTAACTTCTGGAATATTTAACCTTCTTTTCATTTTATAGACGTTGTATAGGGACAAAATGGTTTCCGTAAAATGGAGTATATTGCCTATGAAATGACACAAAGTTTGTATATACCTCAATTGTAGTTTTAGTGTCTGTGTAATTAGTTTGGAGACCACAGGATGGGATTTCGAGTATTTTATGCTTTCGGAGTTTCTCCAGTCCAGATTGAACAAACCCGAGCCTGTCCTGACTGTGCTTCAAAATGCTGAAAAGTCGCTCCCTAGAATCCCAAATATCTGCTAAAAAAATTTCCCAAACCCGAAAAAAGTGCTAACTAAATTTTGAAATTTGTTACCTTAATTATATATTTTATACAGTTAAACTTTAAGTGGAAGCTTTATTTTTGTCCTCTCAAAACTTGCCACTGATATCGGATAAGAAAAGTAGCTTTTTAAAATAAAGTCGCTCACATACTGATGGGTATAATTTAAGAAAACCCTTATAGTGCCAAAACCTTGTAATTGTATATTTGACGTGTTGCTGAACGAAATGTGGGGACGAAAATATGCTACAGTTGTGAAAAATGCTATAAATTAAAAAGGTAGAAATTAAGACTGCAATATTTTTTAATTTCAATGTCAGTGGTAGACATGTATTTTCAGGGTACTGTTTTCTCAAAATGTGCGCCTAATTTTAGCTGATAATTAGATGTGGATTGCATTAAGCCTGCGAAACGTTATTTTAATACCGTCTTGATCAAAAACCTGTCACTTAATAGTAACAGGTTATTTGATCAAGACATAATTTTAATTTTAATTATTTAAAAATAATTCGCCGAATTTGATGTCTATATCAGATTATGAATTTTCTTGTGTTTGGCCTTCAATTTGTTCAAACGTTGCTCAAAAAGGCAAAAGCTCTACGAAGTTGCTAGAACTGCAAAAGTTGCTCCAAACGCCAAAAAGCCACTCAAAAGTTGCCGAGCAAAATCGGGACAGGCGTTTAACATGCTAAAACATCTCGTCTTCGAAAAGTTCAGAATTAACACAGAATGCACAGTGTATTGAGTGTGACGGCGCCTATATCGGCGAGACTGGCAGAAACTTTATTACCAGACAGATTAACACAACAAAGCGACTTCTGCGCGATGTTTAAAATACTCTTCACAAAGGGAGACCCAACCGAAACAATACTCCAGAACATAACAGTAAGACTCTACTGGGAGACTTATACAAGACACCAAGCTGGCCGCACACACACAAAACTACTGCACACACACAAAACTGCCGTACACAAACAAAAGCGAAGCTAAGACTTTGAATACCGCCACCGAACCGCGGGAATTAATGGCAAATACCGCCTGCGCGAACGCTTTACTTAAATACAAACTGTATGACCGACCTAACATTGACTCTTAAGATGACTTCGCACAGGTTGTCGAAACGTTAGTCACAGCCAATAACACTCCTTATTAGGATTACTTCACACGGACGATCAACCAACTACAAACAGAGAACGTATAGTTGGATGGCAACTTCAGACATAACATTTCTATAAATGTTGGACTTTTTAAACACTAATTTCGCGGAAACTCTTCGAACTTATCACATTCAAATTCTGAGTGAGAAGAAAACCGGCTATGGTCTTTCGATCTAGAAACTTTGTTATTTTGAAGTATGAAGTTAATTTAATTGCTGTTTTAAGCTAATGAGACAAATACAACAAAAAACATTCTCCAACATTAATATGTGAGATTACGAGAGAGAGAGAGAGAACTGAACTGACTGTTTATCTACCCTCGGTGTTTCCCTCAATAAATTACGTTGTTTTCACGAATGCCGAGCTAAAAGATACTAAAATATACATGGATTGTGTGCTATATTTTTAGGTTAATGTGACGAGCTCCTTCTTGGAAGATGACAAGGTTTTCTTTCTTTATAAATCTCTTGGCAATTTATTCCATGCCAATGCTCCGCTAAACTTGAAACTATGTTTCATGAAGATACGTTTGGCATTAGGTAGAAGTGTTTCTCTGAGATTCAGTACGGTAGCGTGATAGATGAGAGAAACATTTCTTTCAAGTACTCTGGTGAAAAGCCATTCATTACCTAATACAATAAGAGTGCTTCATGTTTCTTGCGCCTTTGTTCAAGATTGTCCCAGCCTAACTGTTTTCCGATATCATGGGATCGAACGTCGAACCCCTGCTTTGTTATTACACAGTCTGCCTGGGTTTGCAATCTCTGTAACCTATAGCTAGGTTATTCCAGACAATATCACAATAGTCGAATAATGGCTCAATTAGGACTTTGTAGATGGAAATTAGTGTGTTTTGTGGTACGTATGGTCGTGCCTGTCTTAGACCGTCTATAGCCCTCGATATTTTCTTTGAGATATAATCGATATGGACAGACCGGCATTCATTTTTCGGGAATACAAGTGTGTCTCCATACGATTTCGGTTAAAAGCCGGCTGGATTATATCTGAACGCGAGCCTATTTGCATTTTTCAATTCAAAGTACCAAATGAAAAAATACGGAACTTTTTCCTTTCTTCTGAATAACAGGTACCATTTTCACTGCTGAAACCAAAACATTATGTAACTGGATCCTTAAACTTATTGCCTACCAGTTTTCAATTCTAATTTTGGCACTAAGAGAGCTTTAAATAAAAAGAGACATAGTTTCACAGTTAATTGTAAATTCAGATAGAACTGCAAAACTGGCTTTCGCTTTCCTTTTTTACACTTTTGTCTTGCTATGGAAAACAAATTGTCCATACTCGCCGGGTTTAATCTAAATTAACTAAAAAGATTTGAGGGCAACAAAGTGTCTATTAGGTTTATTAGCTGTCCATTCTACATTTATCAGATTAAATGAATTTGCAAGTCAAAGAGCTCTGTCTATAACACTAGTAGTTCCATTAAAAACAAATAAAACACATAAATTCCAACCTTAATCATTTTATATTCTTTGACTTTGGCCCAACAGTCTCATCGCCGAAATACAATGTTCTACACAGAATTCTTGCCCAAAATTATAGATATGAACTTTCAGTTTGAAGTTTTCTAGCTGTTTTAATCACCATACATGCTATTCTTCTGGAACGGAAGGAAAACGGTCTCGGACAATCTTGTTGTTCTCGTCGCAGTCTTGCATGAATTAGCCAAATCGTGCTATGTTCATTTACCGGAAATACAAGTGTGTCGCTATAACATTTCGGTTAAAAGCCTATTTGATTATATGTGAACGAGAGCCGATTTTCATGCAAAAAGGTAACTACAACTGAAAACGGTAAATATTTCGATTCCTCACAAGAAGCCACCGTGAATATCATAGCTGAGAATCTGGCAGAGCTCACAAAGTTCGAAGCACACGTACCTCTATATATCAACTGATCATAGGTTTTGGTACAGTTTAAATTCTACAATTGACACTGCACCAACAACAACTGGAGAAGCAAATGTTTTTGTCAAGGCTTTAAAAAAGAGATACCCTAACAGTTGATTGTTGTTCAGAAATTTACATATATATATAATTTATATGTACTGATACTTTTGGATTTTTGAAAATAGTACTCCACGAATCTGCATTACCACAAAACTCTAGGAAGCCGCTGGAACATTTAAAGTAGAAATTGAACTCGAATGATGTTCTTACAACAACGACAACAGTGCAGTGGAATTTGTTTGGGTCAAGTATAAAGACAATTCTTTTTTTTTTGAAAAGAACCTTTTTTATAAGAACGTTGAGGCATAAAAAAAATCCCAAAATTTAAGAATATGCTAAGAGCATGCTGAGGCTGGGGATACGTGGAGAACATTAATTTTACATGCTGTATTCAGCGGAGATAATTTGTTGTTAAACTCTAAAATAATGCCTAATGTTCGTGCAACATCGCCTGATGGCTACTCCGAATGTGGATATACAAAGGCAACTAGTGACACTTTTTCAGGACAACACTTAACTACTGTACCCAATCCTAAAAAATAAGAATATTTTAAGAACATTTAAGGCTGAAATCCTCAAAACAATTAAGAACATCCAGCCTCAGCTCCAAAACTGGACTTTCTTATAAAAAAGGAGTGTACTTACCTTGTTATACAATGAGAAAATAACGGTAACCGAGCTGCTCGACTTCACCCAAATTCTAGAACGAATACAAATTTCCTGTTTGTGATATGTTATAAAATACTTTCGAATTTATTGACAAAACCTAACGTAAAACCTATATTTTATCATGAGGTTGTCAAGGTGAAGAAATATTTGATAGCAGGTGCGAATGCAGTGCATTTTTAAAGCACTTGAAAGTGCTCCCGACCTATTAGTAAATAACACTCCACGCACCGCAAACTAGTATAATTATACAGTTTGTTTGACAGCTTTGCTGTTGTTTTTAAACCGTGTTTTCTTGTCGATTAGCTCATTTTTCAATTCAAAGTACCAAATTGGAAATACAAAACCGTTTTCTTTTTGACTAACTGGTGCCATTTTCGCCTATGATACCAAAAACTGATGGTAACTGGATCCTTTAAATCGTCGCCTGCCAGTTTCCAATTCTAATTAACTACAGCAAGAGAGCTTTGAACAAGAAAATGCAAAGTTTCATAGTTAAATGTAAATTGAGAAAGAACTGCAAAAGCGGCTTAAGCTTCCACTACTTACACTTTTAGCTTGTTATGGAAAATAAAATGGCAACATTGTGTGTTTTTTGAGGAACTCAGTGCCGGGTTTAATGTAAATTAACTAAAAAGATTTTGCTGCACACGATGTCTATTAGATATGCACTCTTTTTGATAAGACCGTCTAATTTTGGGGCTGAGGCTGGATGTTCTTAATTATTTTGAGGACTATTTTTTGGGATTGGGTACAGCAATTTAGAGTTTCTTAAAAGATAAAATTGTCACTAGTTGTCTTGTATATCCAATGCGGAGTAGCCATCAGGCGATGTTGCACGAGCATCAGGCATTATTTTAACAACAAATTATCTCCGCTGAATACAGCATGTAAAATAAATGTTCTCTACGTATCGCCAGCTTCAGCATGTTCTTAGCATATTTTTAAATTTTTGGATTTTTTATGCCTCAACGTTCTTATAAAAAAGGTTCTTATAGAAAAAAGAAGAATGTCTTAATATTGGCCGTCCATTCTGCAGTTACCAGAGTCGATGAATTTGTAAGTCGAAGATCATACAAAAATAGTCATACTAAAAAAAAAAAAAGAAAGATTCTCTGAAATTTTCAACCTTATCTTCAATTTATGTTCTTTGACTTTGGCTCTACTGCTTCAGTCTTATCGCTGAAATACAATGTTTTATACAGTTTGTAGGATTTAATTTTGCTTCGAGAAAAAATATGATGAAGTTTTAGTTTCTCGTAAAGACAGGTGTTCATGCAGTTGAGGAAGGCGCAAAACAACTACGTAAAAACAGTGAAGTGACATTTGATATCACTGATCTGATCCATCAATTAAGTAAACGAAGTCATCAACTGACTACAATAGAAGCGTAAAGGTTTCTATGGTCTTGTCAATTGTCTTGTCATATTTTCCCCAAATTATTAGTTGGTCCTTATAGAATCTTTAATGAAATTCTGTAAAAATAAACTCACTTCCTGCACTCCCTATGAGATCCGTTAGATGGATTGTCTACAGCTAACCTAACCTCTGAATTCGTGTATGTGCTATACTACTGTTAAGGTTGTACAATTCATAACCCAACGATTTATAGACATTGTATGGGAATCCAGACTTTTTAAAAGGGGGGGGGGGGAATACTGACGGAGGAAGCTGTGTGTGTGTGTGTGTGTGTGTGTGTCTGTCTGTCTGTCTGTCTTTTGACTTTCAACGCACCAGCTCAACTAACGACAATCTTGTGTGCGGCAACTGCAGCGATAGCGACAACGATTCAGAATTGCCTAACAATATCCCCGAAACCAATAATTACTCGGGCCGATGGGCACCGAGTCAAAAAATAGGCTCTGTTTGTAATTTTTATTTTATTTTTTCTATTTTTTTTTATCTTCCGTGTCGCAATCTTCCTCAGGTTCGGTTATCAATACAACGCATGCGCATGTTTCAGTTGCAGTTGCATAGCACGAAGCTGACGGTGTTTTGTAGCTGTAAGAGTGGCGGATCTGAGCGCTTTTAAAAGCGTTTTAATTTATTTCTCGAAGTTCTGGAGACATGTGGCCTGTACTTATTTTTCTTGTTGGTACGCTCAAGATATCCTTGAGCCATTTTGGAACGGGTCTAGTTGGTCCACGAACTCAAAGCAATCAGTCCAAGCAATGAAAGTCATGATAACAATCACAATATACACAATTGAAAACAAATGCTATTCAAATGAACACTCAGTTGAGAACTGTGAATTACCCAGATGTACTGAAGTCAAACAGCTTGAGCGAAGGTGAGAAAACAGCAGGCGTCATTTTGAAAATGTTGAAGTTACACGAAGACAACAGCAAACGAAACAAGGCCTTTGTCTTTGAGATTCCAGACATAAAGGTGAATATGATTACTTTTTG
>JANSTQ010163166.1:0-10672 GCA_026167885.1 Bergia puertoricense
GGAGTTTGTCACATTCTTTTGCCTTCCAGTTTGGCGAATTTTGTACCATGTGATCTCTAGCTGCAAAGGGCCTATTATGTTACTTAGTTCATCCATCAGTCCTCTGTCGAATCCACCCAGGATATCAACCACAATGTTGGTTTGCCTAACTTTGTATCCTGGGTGTCTTTCTTTCAGCTCCTTCCTTACTGTTGTATATTTCCTGGTCTTCCTCTACTACGTTTCGGTTCTACTGCGCCAACTCGGGTACGCCATTTCAACTATATTGATTTTCTCCTCTCTTTTGTTGATGACCTGTAGGTCCGGCCTGATCCCTTCATCCTGCATTCTCGCTCCCGTTGCCACACTGCAGTCCCACATTATTCCGATGTCCTTATCTCGATTAGTGTAGTAGCTTCTTGGTTCTTGCTGTGGGCTTATGTGTCTTTCCCTGAGCCCATGTTTCAATAGCAGCGCGTATAGGACATGTTTACATCATTATGTCTCCATAAATACTGCCTCTGTGCGAGTTCTGGGCATCCCGAAAGGATGTGTTCGATAGTTTCGGGATATTGGTTGCATAACCTACAGGATGTATTCGTTGTACTTCCTATCATTTCTTTTCTTACTTTGGTTATCACTAACTGCTGCACGATTTTGTTGATTGCACAGATAGTGTATGTCGGCGCCGAGCGCCATTTCCTGCTCCAACTGAAGCACTCCGCAAGATCTAGGGACTTGTCCGCCAATCTGTGTGACACAATGTAGCCTTGCCACATGCTTTCCTAGATTTCTGATCTCGACTTCTCCACACGGCCTTTGGCTATTACCTTCTTCGCGCCGTTGGGGTCAGAGGCAGTGTAAGCCCGACCTTCAGCCGTTTCCATGGATAGTGTGGGTTTATCATTCCCCAATTCTAGGACTGCAATGCCATGTCCATGGCATATTTCCTGGCGTTCTTAAAGATTGATCTTCTACCATTGTTTTCTTTGATTTGCGCTACTGCCTGTAACCTCGAGTCGTTGCTTGTAGCCAGCCGCAATGCCGTTTTGATTTTAGTGTCTGACGCCCCGTCCTCCTATAGAACGAGACGCATACAACAGGGAGTTCAGGTTTTTTGGTGTCGGGCGCCTCATTCAGTAAGGAGGCGTTTGATCTTGAGATCAGCTTCATCCAAGTCCTCTTGGGGGAAGAAAATCACTGGCATGAAGAATGTCAGCACCGGCAGGGCATATGTGTTGATAATATTGATTTTGTTTTGATCCGACATTGGCGTGTCCAGGATTACACTTACGCGCCGGATTACTCTTTTCTTTCTTTCTTTCTGTTTTTTTTTTTTGTAATTTCTATATTCTATTGTTATGGGAACACTCTGAGGAGCCAGGATGAAATGGGAAAAAGAATTGAGTCACTTGAAATGATGAATCTTCCACTGAAACTGCGAGATTCGACGAGATTTTGTTGTATAGTTAAATGTTAAATGAAGTCTTCTGCGCTAGCAGATTTTTCGCATCTGGATTTCCATCTTCTCTAAATACTATAATAGCCCACATGCGGCAAAGGCACTTATCAATTCCAGCAAACTGGCTAGTCAGGAGCGTACGCAAGACTGCAGGACATTTGCAGGCTTGGGGTAACTAAAACAAACGCCGAAGGCGTGAGCTTCTAGGGTGGCCTGGGGTCATGCTCCCCCGAGAAAATGTTAAAAAATAAAATTCCTAAAGTCGCTTTTTATATAGCATTGTGAGACTAGTTTTAATGTCTAGCACTGGTAAGATATTCAAGACCTTACATTAAGAAATCGGTAAATTTCTAGACAAAACACATTGAAATTAAAGCAATTTGAACTTTCTTAATTATGACGACTTCCGTTTTCAAAATTTCTTCAATACCGTTATATATAAATCTACAAAAAAACGTCCAGTGCTTTTAAACGTATAATTTGCAAAAAGCTTTTTGGTTTAACGAAGCCTCGGTTGCTCGTCGTTAAAAAAAACCCAATCATTTCTACTTCATTAAACTTTGGTTCTCGATCTATCACATAGGTCTTGTGCAAAAGGGAGAAAACTGCTTTACAACATTCCTTAGTCTGTAAAATATTGCTTTGTTCAGTTTTTGAACAACTCCGTTTGAATAGTTCGTTACAGAAGCTAGTGTGTTGATTTTGGGACATCATTCAATTCCTTATTGACATGCACAGATACATTGTGTCAAACTTCTAAAGGAAGTACAAATGGATACCAAAACAGACAAAACGGTTCATCCTAATTAAACAACAGTTTCAGCCTCCTAGGTCCAGCGGATGCAAAGTCATTGACTATCTCGTCTGAATCGATGAAAACGTCATATTTGCAGGTGAATGTGCATGAGGGCAAGACCGTTGAGTCCGTCTTTGTCCATTGTTGACCTTAAATAAGTCGTCAACCTGCCCATAGCATTATAACTTCAGCACGGACAAAAGTGGCTCCTTTGAACCGCACGAGTTGTCGGTCGGTAATATATGCAAAATTTATGCGTTTGACTGTTGCCACGCAACAACAACAGAAATGCTACCGAGCCGCTTGATCATTTCAAAGCGAAGCATTCAGAGTGGAGAGTCTTTTGAAATATTTCGATAGCAAAATATTAAATAAGTTTTACTTTTTACAGTATAATATACACTGTTCTTTTAAGAAGAACGTTCAAAAACCTCTAGCTAAAAAGCCAGATGCGAGGATCGGCAGATCGGACAAAGCAGTGCCAGTCGCGACCACGATGACAACGAAGAACCTTGGCCGGCCCAACTTTGATTTGAAGATTTATGAACTGAATGAGAATGTATTTCGAGGCCGAGGCCGTTACTAAGGAATTCGGATTGAAAAAAGCGGGTAGAATCCAAAAGATACAAGAATTGGATCGACAAACGTTTGTTAGAGCAAGGTAAGTAGACGCCATATTGATTTTTGTTTTAGTCAACTACGTCCACCTTCTGCTTTTGCCGTCGCTTCTGACGCTGATGATTCTAACGCGGCTGCACACACCAAATTCAGCGAAAGCTTCCATATTCTCACCGATGGCAGGAATTGGAAACATTTTGGAGTTAAACAGATGAAATTTGGAAATAAAACGTTCAAACTTCGAGTAACGTGCTTCTCCGATCGACAGACACAATTCTTCGTGTCGCAGCATCCAATCAGAATCGACTTTGAAGTTATCCGCGTGCGCCTGCAATATCACGACCAGCAGTAGTTAAAGACCACTTTTGTGCGTCGTGAAGACGTCATGATAAAAAAGGAAGACCTAAGATGTATTGTAATATTCTTCAAACAAAAAATTCTCAAGGCAGACTTTAAACTCTCTTAACCTGTTTTGTTAGAATAACTTGGATGTTCATAAGATTTCTTCGATTAATATATATCAATCAGAGTGATGGATCTGAATGACTCACCCACTCAACAGACAGGCGGAAATTGAAGTGAAAAACAACTTTTGCACTTTACTGAAGCTTAAGCATTAACTTTTAGAGCTCTGGAAATAGTATCATCTCTGACCGAGAATTGATGTCTACTTATCACTTTTCAGATATCTTGGGACTGTTTTACCTTTAAGCAGAAAATCGAAGAAATAATGGTGGAATAAAGAACCTGGAATTGACTTCTTGAACTTCTCTAATCTGTCGAAATTTGGAAGTTCGCTTTCTAATATCTTATCACTTGTGTCTTTCTGAAGTCTTAGAAACATGCATAAGATTAGTCATTTTGGATTTTAGAAAATATCTGTTCGCCAAGTTATGAGTACAAACACGTGATCTGATGCTCTAAAACCCAACTTGAAATCGTTAAATGTTGTAATTAGGAATTTTTAAAAGCTATTTCCGTTCGGGCGTTTACAAGCTAACAATTGTCATTTCGTTTTTAGTTGGGTTTTCAGTTAAAAAATCAAGCCAAGATTTGGTTTCCTGAGGCTATTTAGACCTCGTTTTATCTTTACCGATAGGATTTCGTGTCAGCACATAATCATTGCGTAACTGTGTAGAGGTAGCTATTTTTGCGGCACAATAACCTGTGCGATAAGTGACGTATCAATTTCGAAAGCCTTGTGCCTAACGTTTTAAGCAGCACGAAACGTTTACCGGAAAATCCTTCCAAGTGTACTAAACAGAAGGCTTATCCGCTAATGCTGTACAGCACAAAAACTATCCGGTATAAACAAGGCCTAAGACGTTACATGCCCTGACCGGGTTCTCTACTCAACAAAACACTTGTGTTAATTCTTGTGTTTTTGCGTTGGTCTTAACTTTTACCAGGTTTATCATAAGTGTTTCATTAGCGATATTGCCGGTACAATGGTTCATATCATATTTCCTAACAACTACAATACTGAGCAACCGTTTTCTAGACTAGGAATAGTCCCTAGTTTTACTTATGAGTTAATCGAAAAATAAATTGCACCGCTCTCGATATCTTGCCCCATATATTTTCAGCTCGATGAACTCAAGAGGAACAACAGAGACTACTCGTAGTCCAAGCATTTTCACATGAAAGAACTTTAGTTTCAGACGATTGTCCAAACGAAACGACCCTGAATATGGTTTTTCAGATTTCATTGTTCTCAAGAGCAGCTATAAGTAAATATCAAGAATTTGCAGCAATCGACCTTTAATAAATTTTCTCATATTTTGACCGAGAGATCCTTTTGTTAAACCATTTTCAAAATAACTTGGGCAGCTTTAAACTCTTGTTTAAATTTCATAAATTTTTGTTTTTATGATTTGAGGCAATAGAAAGAGAGAGCAGGTTTCAATATCACGTTTTTTAATTAAAAGCAGTATTTTGTGTTTCGTGCATGCAGTCATGTCCACTATGATCCGCGATCATAGTACTATTACATCAGTACTATTTTCAAAAAACTGATCTTAATCAAAGCCAAACAAAAACCATTCTCTGAGTGCATGCGAAACGTGAGGACCCGATGTAGCTGAGGATGAACAATCCAAACGATTAAAGATTCAAATATATAAGATTTCAGCCCGAAACAAGACTTATACCACCGCGAAATGGGTGGCAGCAGGTCGTAGAAATTGCTACTCGGTTTCATTCAGAGAGATTTTTGTCTCTCCTGCAATGTACAGAGGTCCCATCTACTGATCTATGAAGGCCGTTCCTCTGTTTTGCAGTGCGCAACTCTACAGCGCATAATTTCTATAACTAACTTACTATAACATACAACTAAAACTTCGCTCAAACGTTCAAGCCAATATCAAACAAAACAAAAGTCGAAAATAATCTAAATTTCGTGATTAAAGAGGATTTTTGTTAATGCTAGACCCGGTCTCAATATCGATAATTAGGTAAAAAAAATCGCTTATTTTTTTTGCCACGTTTTGCGCAGTCATTCCCAAACGGACAAGGGGACCTTTTCACTCTCTTTTGATTTTTAACCTCAACAAACTATTTTATTTAAAAAATTAGGAATTTCCCGTGTTTGGAAACGAACAAAACACTGAATAACAGATTACAATTAAATAAATGGGACATCGGTTTTTGATAACCTTAGCAGTTTGTTTTTGTTGCAACTTGTTTAGGTTATTCAGATTTTTCCTTGAAAAAACTATGGCATCTTTGTTTATATTTTTCGTTTTGAGTTGCCGTCCTTTTTAGTATTTTAGTCAGCAAATGGGAAAATGTTCGAAATTTTTGAAAAACTGTTGGACAACTTTGGAAACTGTCGAAAAAGTTATTGGAACGCTTTAGTCTGTTTTCTAAAATTTTCGTTAAATCGTCGTACATTTTCGGAAATCTTCGGAAATTCTTCTGAAATCTTTGGAGATTATCGAATGAATGTGAAGATATGGAAAAAAATACTACCATGGTCCTGGATATAGTTTCTTTTTCGGTTTTGTGGCTACATAACTGAGGTGAGTGGTATAACCAATCAGACTGTAGTGTTTTGTGACATATATCTTTTGTTACGTTTTGTGACATATCTCGTGTGTGATGTTTTGTGACATATCTCATGTGTGATTTTTTGTGACATATCTCGTGTGTGATGTTTTTCTTTTTATAAATGCGTTTATTCAACAACTCAAGTTGGACAAAAACATTGCATCTTAACTACGGATTAAAGCGGGTCATTGGTCCAATTTGAATGGCTTCAGTTTTATAAAACTTGCAAGCGCTGTTGCCATGCAACCGCATCACGTGCAGTTCGATGGAATATTGTTTTCAATTTACGCACTAAAATAAATCAAATGGAAATTTAAATTACTTTAAAGTTATGTTCAGCTTTCTTTTCCTTTGCTTTAAAAGCGGCGTATATTAACGGATCTGACGTCCGGCTTCATGATGAGGCGATGAAACTTGCGGCCAAAACAGGAAAGGAAACCTTCAAACATTTGGTTTACCCTTCAACAACCATGCAAGAGCACCAAACTCCGTTAAGCGTCTAAGGCTTCAGCTTTATCAGACACAGAAAATGCTGGAAACATTTTGGGTAGTTCGCATACAACTTATCTTTCAAAATAACTGCATCATTCTAGGTTTCAACAGCCAATCAGAAGCGATTATGAAACAATAAAGTTAAGCGCCTACAGTTTTGTGGCTGGCGACTTGTATCATGAGACAACGAACCAGTTTTATCCGTAATGAAGTTGTAATGAACTTTTCAGAATAGCAGACTGTTGTTATATCTGTGCGCTGTAATTTCATGTCATATCGATAATACTGCCTCGTTTGGACATTACCAAAATTTCCCCATATGATATCCAAATAATTTTCATAAGAAACATCAACTTAAATACGCTGTAAATAGTCTGTTCCCTGTAGCAAGGACTGCTTCACCATTCACTTTTAATTTGTACGTGGAATTGAGCTGATATATAAAAGTTAGTCAAGTTCTACTGCATTTGTTATTCCATTATTCAGCTGGCCTTGTGACATAGCATATTATAAAACTTTTCCCCCACATAATGAGTCAGTATGTAAAACATTATACAGCTGTTTAGTCATTTATTTTGTTCTTAACTGGTGTCATTTCAGAACAGGGGGAGGATGATGAAGGAAACGGATTAACATGCAAGCAGACAAGGGTCTTTGTACGTTCAAATAATTTATCTAAGGATTAGTTATAGAAATTGCACGATGAAATTAAGAGAAATATGTTCATTAGGGCATAGCCAAACTGTTATAAAATTACATTTATACGTTTTGGCATGTACCAACTGAAAACATAGATTTTATAGTTTAATATTTGTACATCTTTTATATTACTGAAAAACATTTTATGCCTTTAATCTGTCTTTATATAGTCATCCATCCATCCATCCATCTTTTCATTCACGCAGGTTTCATTTGCAGCTGGCAGTTTCCGTTATTGTTTAGCGTGCGGGGATAGTATGACTCTCCCCCCCCTCCCCCCCATCTCCATGCTGAGACATACGTGTTTTCATATTGTTCAATATACACTGTACGAAATAATTGGCAAGAAAAAAGAGATGACAAGTTGGCTATTTTTTTCAATTTCATAAAACACTCCTTTCGTGGTTCTGTCTTTATTTTGTTTGCACAGCCGTTTCAAGAACAGTCACCGTGTGAATGAGGGTGTATGAAATAAAACCATATCCAATAGTCAATGTCAACGAACAACAACAATTAACACTCAAAATATCAAATTGAAAAACATTTCAATTTTGATTCTCTACTCACTCTCACTTGTCCTAAGCTGACGAAGATGGAAGGTAAACTGTCCCTTTTCGTTGCTTTACTGTTCGTTTCTGCTACCGTAGCATTTGAAACGGAAGGTAAGCGAGATTTTCAAATTTAGCCAGTTTTAAACTTTTCAAAACTATCTATAAATTTTGAAGTTTTTGGAATGGTATGAAAATGTCTTCGTTGCGAAAATTCCAATAATTGCAAGTTGTGTTAAGGAGAGTGAAAAACATCACGAAGTTTTACCTAAACAATCGAGATTCAGCTTATTTAAATTTGCAAAACAAAGTTGTTAAAGTTTGTGGAGATATTAAAACAACAATGTTAATTTTGAATTCAACAAGTATTTTGCAGGCTGTTGGAGATAATAAGTTTTAACATCAGGCCGAACTGATCTTAACTAACCCTGTTGAGGTAGCACATTCTTAATCAAAAGCAGCTATTTGTTTCCTAATGTAGTTGTTCAAAAAATAAACCTATCTAGCAGTTAACTGTATTGTGGAATAAGCTTTCTCAAACAAACGTTTTGTAGGTTACATTGCATTCAAAACCAATTTCTACATTTATTAAAGATAATATAGTTAACCAACATTTGTATAGTAAGCTTCTATGCTAGACTCTGCGCCAAAAGTCGAGCTCAAACATTTGCTCAAAGATTTTGTTGGAGGAGCGGTGAACGAAAAACCCAGCAGTCCTTGAAAAACGAGTCGACCCGGATAAAAATGAATAATGGACTCTACTTCTCTCCTTAATGGCCATCATTATGTTCGCAGAAAACTCGGAAGATTTCCATGAAGGTGATATCAGGCTGAGTCGCAGCCAGAGATTGTCGCTAGAACTACTTGGTGACCCGACTGCCAAGTTCCCATTTGCTCGAGGAATCACGAATGATCCACAGAAACTATGGTCTTCACATGTTGTGCCTTACAACATCGCACCGGATTTAGGTAAGTATATTTCCGAGCCATAACTATTAGACCTTGGGGAATGATCAACTGAAAACAGCATTAGTGGAACAGACATTTTCACTTCCATAATATATTTTCAAAGGTTTTTTCATTTAAATCAGTTGGGAATTAATTTCAAGAATTGATTTACAAGGACTCTTTCACCTCGGAATCAATGTATTCAGTTCTCTTCTTCAGAAATTGCATTCCGCACCGTTTGCGTCGGAAAAACTTATATTGGTTTCAGAGCAGTTCCTTTTTATAGATATTGTGGCTTGCAACTTAGTTTATTGTTAAAAAGCCTTTGATCATACATAAAGCCGCGGCCGTGAATAAATCCTTTAAATATCAACCAAATTTATCAATGGATCTTGTTTAGTTATAGAGTCAAGCAGATGCCTTTTCTCACTTTTTCGTGCTCGGCCAGATTGTCAACTTGAAATATTACAGGAATACTCCTTGTTGCCAAAATCGTTATTATGAACTCTTTTCGTACGTGTGGCAGAGTTTTTGTGAGAATTCAAAATCAAATAGATAACCGACATGCGTTATCAAATTTCGCACATACAGAAAATCGAACTTGAACACAAAAAGTCGTATTTTGACTTACTGATATACAATTTCTTATCCCTATAGTTTTTTTACAAAGCGTAATTTAGGATTCTTTTTTGTTTTCAAGAAATAGCCGAACATCAAAGTTTCAAAACAAAAACACAAGATCGATTTGTAGTCAGCTGGCTTGAATGCTTTCAATGCAGGGATGTGATGAAAATATCGGTCGTGTAAGGTACTTTTTACATTGCATTACAAATGTTACACAGTGTACGATGTTGGTGAGAGTCATACAATCAGTTGTGTGTTTAGTGATCTGAAATTTTTTCAGTTACCTTTATGGTGAAAGATTTCGCAATTTTAAAAATAGGGCTAAACACTACGGTTACATTGTACTCACAACATCACGAAGTGAATTCTCACGAAAACTCTGCTGCACACGAGACGATCAGCTGAGCTAACAGTTTGCTCAGACGCCCTTTCCTTTTATTGTGTGTAGCGGGCTTGAGACTCTTTGTGCATACAAGCCTGGGATTATGCAATGACAGTAAATTAATTCCAACTTAACACAATAGAGCAATTGAAACAGAAAATGTTCTGAGATTCTAACCAAAACTCCACCTCACACTAGAGGAAATTAAACACCCAAGGGTGTACTACCCACTAATATTCGGGGTGGAGGTCAGTCCCAACCAAGCATTCAAACCCTGATCCTATTTCAGGCCCAAAAAAGCAGTTTTCTGTACTCAATATCAGAACAAACTGAAAATATCGATACTATATTTCAGACCAGACAAAATACGCATAACTATCAACAGGCCAATAAAAACTCCGAAGTTGTAACATAGTCCGTATTTGCTGGTCCTATAACCCGAAGTCTTCAAAATGACTAGTTGCCACAGGCGTGAAAACTGTATCCTTTTCCAAACTAATCTGGAAAAAAATATGTGTTTTCCAGATCAGGTCGAACCGAAAATCAATACCTTAAGAGTGACAGAAATCTGTATTGTCAGTCATGGGGAGTATCTCCAAGCCAGTGTCTTGCCGCGTGGTAATTTGTTTAGCCGCTGCTTCCTCTGATCATGTGAAGTGGAATTGAGACTCTTGGACATTTTTCTACCGATACAAGTATTTGAAACAGAATTTATTCTGTAACGAGAAAACGTATTTTAAAAGTATGACTTCTAAGTTCCAACGCTGCGAACTGCTTTCTTAAAATCTTCATGCATGGACGCTTCAATTAATGACAATGATGTTTTCTTATATTTCAAAAGAAAGAACAAGTGACACTTTCACTCGTCGTCCAACACTGCCAGCAAATGAATCTAGCAAGCGAGATGGCGTGATGAGCATTCAAATGTAGTTTAATTTGTCTAGTGCGTCTGTTTGGGTTGTAGTTATTTCTTGGGTTATACCTATCTCTTGTTAATTCCCTCCCTTACATCATCTTCCTTCCCTCACCCCCCCCCCCTCCCCCCACAAACACACACACACCAGTTTACCCACTCT
>JANSTQ010163188.1:0-10669 GCA_026167885.1 Bergia puertoricense
GGGGGGCGGTCGTGGGGGTCGAAGATTCCCTCTCATGGTTTTCACTATGGCTTGTCCGTTCATCTCAACATTTGGTGTGATTGTTATTTGTCCAAACGCTTCCAATTAAGGCTGGTCACGTGATGATCTGCAGTTGCCGTGGTTACCAGAATAATAAAATGACGTCATAATGCACAATTTTACAAAAATTTTCATTTTTTGTTTTATATTGGTTTGTTTGCATATTTCAACCGCTAAAAGCCGAATATGTGCAAAAAAACAACTCATTTGGATTGTCAAACGTAACTAAGATTGCAAAGAAAATTAAAACACGCTTCATGAAAACTCTCTTGGTTTTTATTTTCTGAGTTAAATAAGGGAAGATCGAAGTAAAATCTCTTGTCTTCTAAATGGACGACCCGTCTTTGGGTACATATGCTTAGGTTCTTTACGGCAGAAATGAGACTTACAATTAAAATTTTACGCGGAAAAGACTCCAGCGTAATTATCTACTATTTCTATGCAGCGATAAATGGAACATAAAGGTTCAAATTCAAGGAATTTTGCTGTGTTTTAATATATTCATTGTAATTCACTTAATTCACAGAATCTTCTAAAAATTAAATCTTACAGAGTAACAGATCATTTCCCCAACGTCCTAGGCTTGTGTTGTTTTCAACCACATATTTTAGATCCTACCCAAATCACAGAACACTCTGCTACATTTATTGACAATACATTTTTCTACTCCATTAAACATTTTACAGTAAGTGGGAATATTATTTATCGCATTAATGGTTATTTTGGCTGGTTTGCCAAGCTTTCAAATATTATATACTATAAGATAAGCATATTCCGCTGAAACAGCTTTCTCGGAAAGAAGTTAGACTTAAATCGAAACAGTGGGTATCGCGAGGTTTAAATAAATCTATACAAATAAAAGCCAAGTTGTACAAGAAGTATACCTCGAATAAGTCATCTTATTATCATGTAAAATTTAAATTATATAGGAACAAACTGAATCGTCTTTTAAAGATAAGTAAAAAACAATATTAAAGTAACTATTTTTTAGACTGTAGTGATGGGTAAGGGTATTAAGCAAATTGTCCACTGTAAAGCATCAGTAAGCCAAATAATTATTAAGCTAGTTGAAAACGAAAAGGAATCGAAATCTCTGATCTTAAAGAAATTGCCGATTAGTTTAATCACTATTTTGAATATAGGTAAATCTATCGCAAGTGAAATTCCCATTGCAAGTAAAGATCCCATGGCATACTTTGGCAGTCCAATATGTAATAGCTTTTATGTCTCTCCAACTTTGTCTGAGGAAATTGAAACAGAAATTCATAATTTAAAATCTGGGAAATCTTCTGGTCCATCAAGCATACCAGTCAATATACTTAATCTAATTCAACACGTGATTTCAAAGCCTCTTGAAATTATATTCAGTGCTTCATTTGTCTTAGGTATTGTCCCTAATGATTTAAGCCTGCAAATGTCATATCAGTTTTTAAAAAAGTATCGCAATATTGCTTAAGCAATTATCGTCATATCTCTCTATTCAGTATTCCATAAGTTACTCGAAAAATTAATGCATAACGGACTGATTAAGTTTATTGAGAAAAATGACATCTTTTTCAAAAATCAGTTTGGATTTAGAGTTAAGCATAGCACAAATGATGCTATATTGTGTATCACTGACAGGATTCAGCAAGCAATAGACGACCGCAACTATTCTTGTGGAATTTTCCTAGATTTCAGCAAAGCTTTTGATACCATAAATAGATGCAAGATGATTTTGAAACTTTATGTGTAGGTTTTACGATTTGTGTAATGAATTGAAACTTTCTCTTCGTTCTGTTGGAAGGAAGCGAGAAGAGTGACAGTGGCCTTGGTGCAACAGGCAAGAAATTTGTCTTACCTGATTGTGCTGCAGCTTGGAAGAGGTACACCGCTATAACTGAAATATGAATAAATTAGCATATAATGTATTGATCATATAAGGTGGTATTCTAATGTGTCATTGTTTACTTAGCATATAATGTGTCTTATATAAGAAGTTACTCTGATGACTTCAATGTTTAATTTATGACTCATTAGCATAAAAAGTTAAAGCTTCAAGCTTTAAGCGTTTTTTTCACCAGCGTGTCGTATGCAAGAACCGTCGATCGAAGAACCACGCGCTAGGGCAAGACGGACTTGCGTCCATGAAAACGAACCAAAACAAGCACAAAATCATTTGTTTCTGCTCCGCCTCATCTTGTCTGCTCATACAGGTAACGCCCCAAGTTAAAACTGTATGAACAACTATAATGTTGCTGAAATAAAAGGCAAATCAGTAACTGATTATCATTAGGATACCTAAAATAGTTGCAATTATATATATATATATATATTTATATTCAAAATTAGTTACATTTGTCATTCCAAAATAAGTACCATTTGCATTGCTGTACATGTTAGAGCAAATACCAAGCTCGTACACCAGGGTCTTCTTGTAAACGTACTTACACGCAAAGATGATACTATTTCCAGCTTTGTCGGCCAGGACTAATACATGTTTATTATGTAGATCCTTAAATTATTAAATTACGCGTTTATTTTTTAAAATTTGTATAAATTCTTTGCTTTTTTCTGTTTTAATGAATTTGTTATATTACTTATGTCATTATAAGCTTTAAACATGTTCATTCGTTAAGAACAGACACAGGTGCACATTCCCAATTACTCCAGTTTTTAGAATAGCTGTCTACCGCTGTCAGTAAGATGTTTTTAAATTCAAGATCCCAGTCAATATTAATTTCTTCTCTGTACTTGGGTCCTTTCGACATGTAGGCGTGCCGTCGTAGTTTTCCGTTTCTGACGATATGGAGGTCACTAGTAATAATGTGTCCGTGAGGCTTACAGCAGAACTCAGACGATTTGAAGTAGCATGTTTGATTCCTGTTACTACATGTTCTGTTAATGGCGCTTCTTTCTCTTTAAAGGAAATAGGTATTTTAAATTTACTAATTTATTATGCAACATATTATGTAAATTTACTTTATTTGTACCCTTGTTATGAAAATGTTTCTTAACGAAATGACGTCTCTGCTCAGACATTTTATTATTGTTACGTACAGGTTGAATTAGTATCGTACAACATACATCTAAATAAATGCGTATATTATTTGACTTTTTTTTAGAGTTTTGTTACTTTCTGAATAATCCCGATATAATGTAGATAACAGAATACCATGTAGAGCTGTTAACAGATAACGTATCTTTCCGTAATCTAGTGTAATCTTGGACCTGCTTATTGGTTTCGTCTTCTAGATCTATCATGCATGGTTTCTTTTCCGTCTCTTTCGTTTGTTAAAAAGACTGTTAAAATACTTATTTCATGCACTTGAGTTTGCTTTACTTCTTATTGTTCTTACGTCAAGACTGGTTTCACAAGGTGAAACAAGAGCTCTTTCTCTCGCGTTTGTTTCTGTGATTGTTTTTGTGTCGCTCGTGCAAACTATGCTTTAAAATGTGTCCATAAGTTAAGAGACGGCTCTAATTGGTACAGTATGACATGTACTCACTAAAACTTTCAGCGTGGTGAATTGGTGCAGCTAAGATGCAAGTGTTAAATAACTCAGAATTCAGAACTCGGAATTTTTTCTGAAGAAGCTGCAGTCAACTTTCAAGTTTATTTAATACAGTTACAAATATTATATTTTGAACAGCAATATCGTAAAATGTTCACCGATAAACAGCTTCTGTTTCTTAACTATTCGTCAACTGATTCGTGGCAAATGTATGTTTTCAAAATTGTCATACATGGCCAGAAAAGTTGTCAAATTACACCAAGTTGTACTACTGACCTCAACTGACTTCTGCAAGCTAACGTTTCACCGCCGTAGCCAGTATGAGGCAAGACGAGGTAGTTGCCTCGTCTTGCCTTATACTGGCTACGGCAGTTTCCTCATCTTATTTTTTCTGCCTATTGCTTCAGTTTTGGGAAAATACCCGAAATGTATTTGGTTTTGTTTTGGTGAAACCGTTCTCGTGGTTTCCGCCAGTCCTTTCACAACATTTGCATAAGCCATAACGCACTGATATCGACTGTCTGGCAGACGTGACAGCATGGCTAGTAGCACTGAAGACTAAAATTATCGCCCTTTTTTATTTCATGGATGCCATAAAAAATGCAATCAGATACCAATCTGGAAACTCATTCGTCACTGTTCAGTTAGCTTGAGTTTTACCGTTCAATTAAATGAGCTAAATTTAAAATTCCGCCGTGTTAATTTTGTTTGGCAGATGCCATGGTACTTGTTTTGTTCTCGTAATATGCTTTGCTTAGTTCGTTGCATTAAATTGGTGTGCTCTTGTGGTCTTGAAACAGTTTCTATACAAATCATATCCTCATGTAGTACCATAAAGTGCCAATGGGCAACTTGCAACAACAAACTTAGAAAACACGAAGAGATCACTAAGTACCATATACAACTATTATGGACAAGCACCTAAAAAGCCGAGGGAGGGTCTGATTGGCCCGCTGGACGAATATGTTACAAAGAATACAATGCCTTGTCTTTAAAAGGTAAAAGCCGGGTTTCATATCATCTGATGCATAGCTGATTTAGTAATAAGCCTACTTTATCCAGCTATCTCCACACGTATTCAGTCATAAATATATCTTTAATTCTGTGTTATCATAATAAAACTATCAAATGCAATCCAGACATACTACTATTTTGATATCGAGAGTAATTCTTCGAAATTTTATTGAGTGACTAACAGCTATACCGTATACGGGGGCCTGCCGTTATCTCGGCTATTATTTTGAACTTTGAGATCATCATTTGTAAAAATGAATGTAGAAAATGCCACTTAATTCCAAGAAGCAACATGAATTATACGTTCGATTCACTGTTATATGTTCGAAACACTGTAAACGTTGTCATGTTACAAGCTGCAGACCCTTCGAACTCGTTTGCATGATGTTTACCAATGCAAGAGATCTGGCTGTGATTTCAAAGTTTAAACACGGTTAAGCGAAACATAAATATAGCGCTGTCATGTTCTGTCACCATTAATTGATGGCTAATCTCAAGATGAGGAATTAAAATTTACTTTAGAATTCAAGCTTTGTATAAACAACTATAGTACTAGCCAATGACTGAATATGCAAAGAAAACAGTTTTGGGCGGCATTTTGAAAAATTGGTGATCTTTTGCTTAGTTGCATTATATCTCCGATCGCGTTATGACCCGTGCCTCTCTGATGCAGGTGAACGCATTCTTCGGGGGTTTTCAAGACGAGGCAAAGACTTTGAGTTGAAATATGAGATTAGTTTCAGCATTCCACAGTTCGTATGGCCGAAACGAGCTAGAGAGGACAACGATTATGTGGTGATATCATTTAGGCTTTTATCTGGGTTTCTTCGACAGCAGCAAAATATGATCGCCCACGTTAAAAGCTTGCCTTTCATTGCGAAGGGCCTGCTTGTGAAATGTGCATGCAAGGTCTTGTTAGATGGACCTTGTGTCAACTAACCTTAAGCATGCTAAAAACAGTAATTTTGAAAGTTCTTTCTGCTATTAACTCAGTTTCGGCAGAACATTGGTAAGTTTCTTATAGTTTATCTCTACACATTTACTGTTTCGCATATAATTATGCTATTATTCAATAATTTCGCTCGAATTGGCGCCGAGAATCAGTAAAGTTCTTAATTCACATTGTACCAGAACTAAAAGTCATTCCGGTTAGCTTTTGGTTTTAGAAAAACTGGAATCTGTATACATCTCGCAAGTATTCGTCAAAGATTAACAGAGAAAAAAAGACTTTAAGTCAATTTCTTCTTACATTAAACGAACAAAATATTGATGTCATTTTTAACCGCTTTCATAGCAAGTGATGCTGTCTCTTATAAGTGTTTTTACAACTCATTTCATACTGTGTTTGTCATATCCAGTAGCTTTTTCAAAATGAAATATATATGTATATTCATCAGGATGTTTCAAGCTGGGACGTTCTTTTTCATTTGCTCTAAACGTAACGGCGATAGTTAACGTAAAGGAAAACAAAAGCAAAACCTTTATTTCTGAACATCTTCATTTTCGATTTACGTATCCGAATTATTTTTGCCCGAAAAAAAATAACTTGATTGCAATGTCAATTTTGGCGAACTTTCGGCCTCATATATCTGAAGAAACTTAGCATTATTTTAGTTTGTAATTGGTCACTAGTCTTATATATTCAAACATTGGCAAGTTGATCAAAGTGATACTGTATTGTTCTTTTGAGTGACACTGTTGCCTGTTATTGCTATTATAGAATAAACACGTTTCGACAATTTGGCAAAAGGCTACTTATCTTCTGCTTATCGACCGCATTCAAGGAACTATTTGTTAAAGGCCAATATTTGGGATTAAAACGATCAATCGTGCGACCCCTTTCTTTTGTTATTAAAATCTTAAAAGGCAGAAAGAATCAGAAGCACTCGCCAAATATCGGAAGAACTTTCCAAAAAGGATGCATTGCCTGCAGCTTGTTATGTGTTGGTTGTTTTGTAAATGACACAGTTATTATAAATGAATTCAAATTAGGTCAACGCCTCCTGGAAGCATTTTTTAAACATGTAGAGTTCAAAATAAATATATGCTTAAGTTAAATAAATATTTACTTAAGAGAAATGAGTTGCAGTTGACTTTTGAATTGTCATTTTTTAAAACTGTAAAACCTGAAAACATTATGTAAACAGGCTGGGCTTAGTGTAAATAAAAGCAATTGAGTACGTTATCTGTGTTCGTAATCTGCGTGATCTGTAATGCAGAACGTTGCTGTGAGAGAAGGAAGTATAGGATCCGTGATGTCTTGTTTTGTTCCTCTTGTATCAGTTTATCTCTAACTTTTAATACTGCAGTAGATCAGTACATCATTTTGGCAATATTTCATTAACGTAATTCATGAGTTTGAAATGCTTGCAATATATATCAGCAAAATGAAGGGGTAGGAATGTTAACCAGTCATATAGCGGTATGTTTTGAAATCGATTGATATCAACTAGGATGTTATAAACGTATTTAAACTTCTTAAATATGTAGTAGATCCATAATGTGAAGAGTTTCTGTTAATCTTGTGTCAAAACATACAAATACACACACACACACACACACACACACACACACACACCCATACACACACACAACTGGGAATCGGATATAATGTAAGCATATTTTTTCAAAAAAGCTCTTGTCACTATGCTATCTTTATACTGAATTTACTTGGAAATTTTATACTAGTTCACATGCAAACTAAGAAGTCATTTACAGTTCATTGGTATAAAATATTGTTCATAATTTGATTTGCACTTTCCACTTACCCGCACCTATTGCGTGCAAAAGGAAGATTTTCACTCGCTGCATTTGATTTAACATCTCGCGAGGCTGTCCATCAATTGAACTGGTCAAGTCTTGCTTCTTCCTCATCAATAATGTCGAGTAAGTCACATGATCAGAGAACACCCACAAAGTGCATGCATACAATACTGATTGGGACTAAAAGCAGTTTAAAAATACACTTCCGTAATAATGAAATCTAGTTCCTGTTTGACCTCTTCTAAGAGAAGCTGCAACTCGTCAGAAGGTCTCAAAAGAATTTTTTTTCTCTTCCAAGTCTACGCCTCACTTTGTTTCTTTTCTGCCGTTTTTTTACTTTTAGCTTGCATTTCTTTATCTCCAGAAAATTACATTTTAAAAATAATTTTGTAACTAGAAGGTCCTGAAGGGGAAAAGTGGGAACTGCCAGGATTGGCCAGCTTTTGTCCGGGGAAAATGGGATTTAGATCACTGGGACTGGGATTAGATCACTGGGAATGGGAAAAAAACCGAAATAGGAATAGGATAAATGTTTTGTAAGCATAACTAATAAAAAAATACATTACTAATTTCCTGAGTTTGAAAAACGTCAGAAAATTGTTAAAAGCGTCTTGTTCATGCTTATTATTAGCATGTTTTATTTTTCCCTCGAATGGCCTCGATTTGCAGTCAACGATATCTGTGTACAGCGGTACAATAAAGCCCAAACTCTACAGAGCATGCATGCTTTCATGATACGAACAACATGACGGGAGCAGAGTCCTTGTGCAAGACTTGCACTGTTATTACAAACAAGGCGCGGATTTAGCCGGGAGGGGCCAAGGGGGCCGGGCCCCCCTTTCGACGGAATTTTCCAAAAGATTTATAAGAAAAACACTGAAATAAAACATTCAAACGCCGTTTTCCGGCCCCCTTTTTCCAGAATTCGGGTTCCGGCCCTCCCTTTCTAAAATTTCTAGATCTGCCCCTGTTGAAACTGCCAGCAAAACTCCAAAGCCACACGAGAAACGAGCAAGCTGAAATGAGGGCTTGGGCTAAAATGCATAGTAAATCCGTCAGACAACACGATGAAATGAAAACAAGATAACACAATTGACAGAGCGGACACTTTGCGGTTTGCCTTTGAACTTATATTATGTGAAACTGAAATCGTCTTGAAACCAGTCAATTTGAATTAGCCTGCGTTGCAGTCAGCGCGTTGCAGCCGGCCCATGCGCTCTCTCAACGGTCGATAAAGTCCGTCTGCGGAATACCGCACAAAAGCTTGTTAAAGTCCTGCTGTGTTACACTGTTTTATGTATCCGCTTTTGATTGGCTGGTTTCTTACACGTGTGCAATAATTTAAATATGGGAAGAGATTCCGCCTTATATGAAAATGTTTAAGTCAGTAACAACTAACGCTAACCAACTTTTTTTTAGTTTGCCTTACATTGCCTACATAAAATAAATTCCCATGGGTGGCTGTCGACGCGAATGTTTTGACTATTTCGACAACCACACACACCCAACACTAAATTTACTTTATAATCCATTCGAATTATTACATTTATTGTATATTTGAACTTTATTTAGTGTATATTATTGTCAACTGTAATTTATGTGTGTGAATAAACAAAAAGTCTAAGGAAAAAAGTCTTTCTCAAACAGTCCTTGAATGGAACGCACTTCCATTATCTGCTGGCAATAGCATGCATCGCACCCTCTCTGGAATGGATCGCCCAAACGGCACATTACTTCCCTTAGGATGGTTTCCTGGAGCGCTGTTTGGATTAAGGTTTACGTTTAGATTTAGCTTTCGCCGAGGCAAATGTTCCGGTTGAGAAATTTTGTTTTTACAGATCTGAGCCTGAGCTTGCGTCATAAATAAAGTTTCTACGGTTTTCACCATTTCACCAGAGCAACTGACCTGATACTAGAGCCTGGTAACGAGTATTTTTCCCATAATTCCGTGAGTGCGCCTTGATCTTGTCCTCTTCAGTTCTTTCTGTTCAAGGTTTGTTTCATAGTTATGGTTTAGCTGATATAATCCAATGCATCTCAGCAATTCTAAATCTTTCACTGCTATTTTAAGGAAAATAAATCAACATTTAGCTTTTCTACTTTCGTTTTATGCAGATGGTTAAGAAAACGGACAAGAAAAAGGGGCGCTCTGCCATCAACGAAGTCGTCACCCGTGAATACACTGTCAACGTCCACAAGCGAATCCATGGAATGTGAGTTTTCTCAAAATGCTGCTGATGAAGACATTGTTTTAGATCTAGCCGATATAGACTTTTAGAGAAATAAAGGTTTAGTATTGTAGTGAAATCTGTCCTTTTTCCTTTGTTTTGGAACGACGTAGAGAAGGTAACCCACACTGTATAAACAGCACGTCGCATTCGATCGCTCCTTTTCAGTCACACTTGCCATCTACGTTGTAAAACGTTATCCTGAAAACCAGAAACATTTCATATTTTAATTGTCTTGTGTCTCTAATTCCATGGACACAATATCGAGTAGCTGGTCGCCTTTATTGTCAGCTGCATTTCGTATTAAAGAATCTAAAACGTCGTCGGTTCTAGCAATCTATGTTTCACGTGGGTATGAAATAGACTGTTCTTTGACTTTAGCTTTTTTACCATGCTTTCGTGCATAGAAACTATACTGGCAGCAGAAAGTTATCTATCAGTGATAAGCCGATTACATGTTAAAGCTGGATGATAGCGAATGTGTAAAAGCAAATTGCCTCTTTCCTTGGTCTGGTACTGATTGTGGCATAATTTGATTCTAGTTCTTCAGTTTATCTTTGAGTATGTTGACAAGCACCTTAGTGCATTAAAAGGTAATGGAATTTGCTATGTAAACTGCATTTACATTATTAGCTCTTGTTCGTTGCTAAAGGAATCTGGACAGTACTGATGTTGCTGGTGTAAATTTAACATTGTTTGACTGTCATCTTGTATTGACAAAAACTTTCTTTGTAATCATGTGTCTAAAGGCAAAATGTATTTGGACAATAATTCATATACTGATTTAGTCAAACATATATCACATTAAATAGAGCTCACATAAGCACAACCAGCAGCCATTGGCAAAGATATCAAACATGACAGGTGTGTTTCCCATGTGTGAAGCAAAATTCTCTTGAAAACTCTACTGCATATGTAGGGGGGGGACATAAGAGTATGTGGTTATGTGGTTTGGGGCTATTTTGCATGCAGTTTTGCGAAAAATCTGCAGTTTTGCAGTTTTACAAGACTGCACAGTTTGTGGTTTTTATGCATTTTCTGTTTTTATACATTTTCTATGCAGTCTTTTTTACGTTTTTATGTGTGGTTTTGCAGTTTTCAAACCCCCCT
>JANSTQ010163199.1:524-10669 GCA_026167885.1 Bergia puertoricense
CTAACCTGTATGATGCCACTAGCTCAACAACACTATTAACTCACCTGTATGATGCTGTTGACTGCAACAACAGTGTTAACTAACCTGTATGATGCCACTAGCTCAACAACACTATTAACTCACCTGTATGATGCTGTTGACTGCAACAACAGTGTTTACTTTTCTGCCAGATGGCTGTTGGTCAGTAAAGACCTCATCTTCATGCATCAACAAGCATTTAAAAACATCTGAAATTTGGGACACCTGCCAACGGACAGCATTTGTGCATGATTTCAATCCAATGAAGGCAGCACAATGTTTCTTCCCCCCTCCCTCCCCCTCTCACCCTCAACCCCCCACACTTCGAGTCACTTCATCATCTTCTTCAACCCGTCAAGAACAGAATGCCACAACATTAACAATATTTTGCAAGACACTTTGTGATGTGTGGCTAATGTAAAAGGAAATAACATAACAGCTGTACTCTGGAGATATTTGTCGCAGTTTTCACGATTTTGAGCAAATTTAAAACTGAATGGAATATGTTGGAAATATAGGGAGAGTTTTCAAAGTGTTTGGCCTCCTTCTGTCCTTAAATCATTTTTGCTCCCACGATATTCAGAATGGAAACTCGTGGGAGATAAAACGAAACACAAAAATATGTAATTTCCAATTATCGCCAACAACAACGGATCCAAAAGATGAATTACTTGATAGTTAATTTTCTCAGCAAGAGTCTAAAGTAATTGTGGTTGACGGTCAAAGTTCTGGCTTTTTAACTTCGCATCTGTAAGTTTAAAATCTACAACAAAGATTTTCTGGTTACGTTGTAGAAATTACTTTCCTGGCGGGTAAAATTAGAAAAGGTGATGTCAAAAATATAGTGTCGATATTATTGCAAACGAAGTGAATGATAAACTGTGGAAGATCGACGAGAGTTTATAATTTCGCATTAACTTCACTGAGTGCTGGCTTTGGTTCCTATGAGAAGCTACTCGATGACTAGGCTAATAAGCATGTTTGATTAGTTTTTCACTTGTGCTCTATGCTTCCCAAGTGATCTCGGAGGTAAGTTCTCTAACAAGCGCTATATTGACGGATTTCGTATCGTGAGGCAATGGACCAGTTTTCTACTTGCCGGACAAAATTATCGCGAGTTCATACAAATCCTTGCAAATTGCAATGGTTACAACCGGTTTCTTGCAATTTTTTTCAGTTTGATTTTAATTCAGAATTTAAGTCAAAATGATAACGTAGGTAAGTACATTTTTCAGTGGCCTGCCGGTTGTTACCAGAATTCACGACGAATTGACCAAGTTTTGGTCGAATTTTTGCCTTTTGTAAGGGATTTTCAAATACAAATTATGAAGAAAGGTTTCATTAGAAAGCGACATAACATGTCTTTGCAAGGTTTTCTGTTTTTTGGAAGTTTGAAAGTTGGTCTGACTGGAATGGTGAAGATAATTATAGTTCTTATTCATATTATTGTTAAGCAAAATATAAAGTAGCTTATAACAGTGATTATTTGCCGCTTTCCTAGCGAAAATGTGCCGTAAAAGCATCATCGAGCGACAAAAGCCCCATTTACACTACAATCGATTTTTGGTACGGCACGGATAAAAATGGCACCCGTGCTAGGACTACCTAAATAGGAAGACCGAGCACGGATAAAAATGGTACTGTGTCACTCTCATCCGTGTCGCTTCAAAATCGAGTATAGTGTAAATGGGGCTAAATTTGACAAATAAACCGATCAAATCTCCATCATACATTACACACGAAACCATCAAATAACAACCACAATTAAATAAAATTATAAACCCGTAACTGTTCTAGTAAGTACAGACTTCGGAAGAAAACTTCACTCAACAATCCAATTTAAGAAGGTTGCATGGGCTTTGAAATCAAATTCGCAATTATGTTAGTCTCGATTTGGTGCTGCATGAATATATATACATAAATACCAGCGAGATCCTAACCCTCAACAATACACAGAGCTGTAGCTCATATCCTACATTGGTATTTATGAATATTTAACATCAGGTCGAGGATTACACTGTAAAAATGAGACTGTATTTATTGTAATCAGTGGCAACCACAAATACGAAGCTGGACTTTTGGGATTTGCAGCTTGCTTCTTTGGATCTTTTGGGTAGTTCCAGTTCTCTGTTAGTTTTTTGGAATGATAAATTTTGGGTTACAGAAACGGAACAACGTCTGATTCAAGTTTTTTAAACCATACTAACACATGTACCTCTCTGAAGAACAAATCCTGTTCCGTCAAATCCCTAAAAGGTGCTTTAAGTCCCCGCTCAGTGATGACCAAATGAACAGCAGCCTCCAGAACTTCAGGGTGTCTGCGATAAAACGTTGAAATTTAAGCCATATTCAGAATGTAAACATATAATTTCTCATTACAAATTTACTGCAAATAATGTAGTCTTTTGCTTCCAGACCAATAATGCTCGTGAAAATTCATATCATTACGTTATTGCTGGTTTTAATTCAACCCCAAAGATTCAAACAAAAGTCATGGTGGCCATGTTGGTGTACACAACAAAAGAAAGTAATTCAAACTCTATTGTTATTGTACACCAATATGACGGCTATGACGTCACATGCATGTGCAAGGAATACTGATATGTGAAACAGAGTTTGACAATCAGGACAACTGACGCCATCCATGGTCCGTACACACATTTTCAGTACATCCGCATTCCAAGACTTTTCCATGACTTTACACGACCTTAATTTACAAAATCCAAAAACTAAATTTAAGAAAATGTCACGCAAATCGAGGGATCACGAAGTTGTTTGCCATTATTTGAGGGCACAAGTTTATTTGGTTTACACACAGATCTGATTCTCTAAAACTTTCCAAGACCGATTCTGATCTTCCATGCTTTCCAAGCTTTCCTTGCTTGGATTTTGAAAAGTTGAAATCCCATGACTTTCCCGGTTTCCCATGACAAGCTCTGGCTTTCAAAGCATTCTCATATCCAGAGCCCACGCCTCCAGCCAAACCAAGGGCTCTGTCCACAACGACAATGAAAGTCAGAGATTCTCTGGCCTTGAAATAGTGAAACTCTGCAAATTTTGAGCATCATTTTTCATCATACACCTCAGATCGTTTACACTTTTCAAATTAACCACAAATTTGAAACTTTCACTCGCCCGGCCGCGAGAAATCTGAAGTTTCCTCGGGCCAACTACTTAAACAAAGTCATGCAATTTTTGTTTAAAAGTGTTAAAAACAATAATTTAGACCTCATCTAAACGACTGATCCATAAAGTGTCGTTTATGTAAAATTACACTTGTTTTGTTCGTCACTTAAGAAAGGAGCCAAATCAACTGGAATAGTCAAAAAAGTTTATTTGCAAATGTTCAACTAACTTTGAATTAAAGATGTAAGAAACAAGGTATAAATTGAAGAAGCAAAAGAGGGAACATTCTTTACGTTCTGGATTCAAGGTTTTTCAAGTACTTTTAGGCACTGAATTCAACGACTTTAAAAGACTTTTAGTTGCTAAATTCCAGGACTTTCAAGGACTTTTAGGTACGGAATTAAAGGACTTTCAAGAACTTTTAGGTACTACATTCAAAAGCTTTCAAGGACTGGGTACTGATTTCAGTGACTTTCAAGGACTTTCAGGTACTGAATTCAAGGGTTTTCAAGGACTTTTTCTCAGACACTGGACTGAGGTGAATTTGTCTAGACTAACACAACTATCTGTAATCATAAAGCTTTCACAAGTGAAAGAAGTATTTTGTTTTTTAACTTGATAATTACTTATCATGCAGTCGGCAATTACTGCAGAGTAAGTCACTAGAGCAACAAAAATAGCAGACTTTACAGTGCAATTTTCACGGACTTTCAGCGACAAGGACTAAAATCTAAATTCAAGACTGTAACAAATCAGTAAAAATTACGCTTTACTTACTTCTTATACATTCTGCAGAGTTCAATGGCTGCAGTGAGCTTCTCCGCATGCTCACAGATGAGATAACAGGTTGGAAAAGGTTGATCCCTGACCGTAACCAGCCCCATCTGAGGACAGGAGCAGAGACATTTGATTGTGTAGCATATATTACAAGATACCTATCTTTTGCCTAAACACTAGAAGTTTTAAAACATTAACATATGCACCGTCACAATTTTGAAAATCCGGTTTCCTGGAGTACAAATAACTAAAAACCGGTTCTAAAATATGTAATACGATATATTTGTTGTATTGTATTGTATTGTATTGAACTGAATTGTGTTGCATTCCATTGCATTGGATTGTATTGTATTGTATTGCTTTGTGTTGCGATGTGTTGTGTTGTGCTGTGTTGTGTTGTGTTGTGTTGTGCTGTGTTGTGTTGTGTTATGTTGTGCTGTGTTATGTTGTGCTGTGTTGTGTTGTGTTGTGTTGTGTTGTGTTGTATTGTTTTGTGTTTACTGAATTACTTTTTTTATAATTCATTGTTTGGTATGGTTTGGTATGGTATGGTATGGTATGGTATGGTATTGTCCGCGATTGACTAGTAATGCACTGTTGTGTTTTGTATTGGGTTATGTGGTGTGGTGTTGTGTGGTGTGGTGTTATGTGGTGTTGTGTTGTGTGGTGTTGTGTTGTGTGGTGTTGTGTTGTGTTGTGTGGTGTGGTGTTGTGTTGTGTGGTGTTGTGTGGTGTGGTGTTATGTGGTGTTGTGTTGTGTTGTGTGGTGTTGTGTTGTGTGGTGTTGTGTTGTGTTGTGTGGTGTTATGTGGTGTTGTGTTGTGTTGTGTGGTGTTGTGTTGTGTGGTGTGGTGTTGTGGTTGTGTTATTGTTTCTAACCTTGTCCCAGATACCGACTCCTTTCAAAAAATCAACAAGGAAGTTGTGTGCCTTCAGTTTATCCTCCAGTTGGTGAAGAATAATGAGGGATGCGGAGCTGGCCATACCTCCTAAACAAGTCCATGGGTAAAGACATTTACACCTCTAAGTACTCTTGACAGATTTCAAATATAATCTTTGTACACAGCACATATATACAACAACCAAACTTTCACATTTTGAAAACCCCTGAATCAAATACATGTACTGTTATTAAAACAATGTAAATAAGAGCTAGGTAAGGCATAGGAACGGATTTGGTAGGTTGTATACAGAATTTAATAACATCCTCATTAACCCTACCTGGCATGGCCTGGGTGAAGAGTTGGCCATCCTATAAGAACTAGTACTACTAAGCTTTTTGACTTTTCCCAGAATGTATCTAGGAACATTAAATTGGTGGATGCATAGCACTCCTCACTGCCATAGCAAATGTATTTCTGATTGTAGGGATCTAATAATATTATTGTATTACTGCTCAATACTATCAATCAAATTCTGATTTTATTTTACAAAATTTGACCAATCATCCCTTTCCCCCCCAAATCCCCGCATCCGGGCATTAATAAACTCTGATAGCTTGTAGCTAAGCAAAATTTAAAACGAGGCAACACTTGCACCTACAAAGAAATTCAGGTTGTTAAAAAATCGAGGGTAGGTTTCTCGCGGGACATTACGTTTTCATGAAATTGCTGGTCTTCCTACTGAACTCCAAACAACTGAATAAGCTACAATCTGGGTTGGATTTGGAGTTGAAACTCTAAAAGTTTAATCTAGTCTGTTTGAGATACCTTTTGTTTATAAAGAGAAATTAGGAAGAGACTTGTAAGTGCTCGATAGATCCATCAATCAAGTTTTATTGCTACTTGTTGAAACATACAGAGAACAGCAGTTGTAGATTACCAATATCATGATTCGTGCAGCTTTCAGATGAACGAATTTAAGCTTTTTTTCATACTGAGATAAAAAACTGAGAAAAAATTATGATACTCGTTATTGTCAACAACTAAAGCTTTCAATTTAAAAACAAAAATTCATGATGTAACATAGGTAATTAGATTAGTGAAACAGTGCAATCTGTTTTTTACAAACTCTCTACGAACTACCTATGTTAAAAATGGAAACTTGTAGCTACCAAACGAAAGTTTTGCAAGTAGTTAGACCTAAAGTTTAGCTTAAAAACACGAGTTCTGAAAAACATTTATTATTCACCAAGCCATAAATTACTGAGATTTACGCGTGAAATAAAGGTGATATTTCACACGTGTCGAAATATCATATTTTGACACGTGTGTCAAATATCACTTTCCCGCCGGTTTTTGAAAAATAATACAAGTGAAGTGGGGTGTTTGTTGTTTTCTTATGTTTTACTTCCCTTTAAGATTTCTTCTCCAGGTTGTAAAGTAATAATCTGTGGCTTGATGAATAATAAACAGAACATTACATCGCCGCTTAGAGATACGATTTCTATCTTCTCGAATTGAAAATATCTCGAAATCGTTCGCTTCGCTCACTAGTGCGAGATATTTCAATACTCAAAGATAAAAATCGTATCTCCGCGCGGCCACGTAATATCCTCTATCTATGGTTCATTCATGTGTAAAAACTAAGACCGCGCGTTCTGATCGGTTGCTATCACCTGACTTTTTGATGTGCGGGCTCGCTTCCGATTTTCAGATGGAGGGCAAACATTTCAATATGACTGCCATTCAGCAAACACGCGTACTCGATAACAGCCACGAACAGCACAAGAAAGTAGCTTTTCCATCTACGATTCTCACTTTTTTATTCTGGTTGTATGCCTGGTTGTTTGCCCTCCATGTGCATGTCTCCGTGACGTTCCAAGCGGACGTGACGTCACGTGCAACCCAAGAATAGGTTTGTAATGCCCCGCAATGCTCAAGGGTATTATGAGACAGTTATTCGGTGTTGATCACAAATAATGGATGAATAACATAAAACAAAAATTCGTTATCGCTCGGTCAACACAACAACGCCTCAGTTTGATATTTACCATAAAGACCTCACTCTCGGTTAATAAGTATACATCATGTCCAAACGTAAGGAATATTAAATCAAAATAAGACTTTTTAAACTTGTTCAAGGATCCACTGGATCTTTAGAACTCACCTGCGGGAATGGACTCTGCCCATCGGGGGTCTGAAGCCGGGTAGTCATCGATGAGTTCTTGGCTGAGAGTTGTGACAGCTGTGTCAACATCAAGATCACCGGGGAACGCGTCCGATGGGAACAACTTGTCACACAATAGCTGTGCATCATCCTGGTCACAGAGATTTAACAGTAGTATGTTGAAGTAAACTGTTACGTTACAGCTGGACAAAGTCACACATACAATCACACATGACTACCTCATGTCCACTTTTTACAGATACTCACACTTAAATAAGATAATTAATTATTCATATAAAATGAATAGCCCATTTCCGAATTACGCTTCAATTCAAGTGAACAATAAAATGAAGTCAAGGGCAGGTGCTAAGAAATACAGCAAATGTATGGAAACTTGGAACCTGACCTCGACATCATGTTACTGTTTGCAGGAACTGAAGAGGAATTCGGAATTGGCCCATTTTTCTTTTTAATTACTCACAATATGACCCTGACAAAATTGCAGGAATGCAGTTCTAAACTGTCCCATTTTATCACCAGCTCCTTCCACGGTTTTGTCATCTCTCATGGAGACATCAGGAATCTCCCTTCTTCTTAATGACTGCAAATGATATAACAAACAAGAACTTACTGTATTGTTTTATGACACGGAACACATTGTAGAGACATACTGTAAATCTGTTAAAAGAATTGAAGCTAACACCTTGTTTGACGGAGTCCACCGATCCAATTAGGACGGAAAATCAAATGATGAGCTTAATTAACAAACACACTCGAATGAAGAAAACTTGGGCCCCGTGGGATCTCCACAGTTATCCAATACACCTCATGAATTTGCTATTTTACCAGCATGGTGAGTCCTGATGGTGTAGCGGATAACACTAGTTTCTTTACCAAAACAAGAAACAACAGCGATTGTTACAAATCTCGCAGCGCATTCTGGGATGGTGCCCTTTGGGCAGACCTGAAAGCGCGCGCTGATTGGCTTACTTCAAGCACGTGGAACTGGCTTATATCATTTGAACAATTAAAAAAAAACTAACCTGACATGGCAAAGTACACGCGGCTTAACCACAGTTTCTCAAGAGAAATCAAATTCTAAAACTCGACCCGTAAGAACTTCCTTAAACACGCGTGAGTATCAAACTATAAAGTGAATATTAAACTATAAAGTCCCATACTTACACGAAAAAGCACAAACATGAAACAAAAAATCCCCGAAAGTATAAAGAGTAACTAACCTCTGAAAGCTGTACTCTGGTAATTTCCTGTGTCTCCCTGCAAAAAACAATAACATGGGAGAGGTGTCTTGTTGAAAGGATAGTGAACACGGAGGGGGAAATGTATACAGGCACAACAAACAAGCGACAGTTTCATAACGTTTTCCGAAAAAGCTATAGTATGTAAGGTTACTGTGTGAAGGGTTCCCACTCCTAACTGAACAGAAATTCAAGGACTTTTCAAGGACTTTCAAGGACCTTTTCAAACAAATTCAAGGACCTTGTGCAGCAATTTAAATTGGAAGTTTTCCCTATTTTGCTGCATTTAATTATCAAACAGTGCCAGTTATTCTGCATCTAGTAACTAGCATTGCAAGTTTAATCGTTGACCATCAGTGTCTTCACAAGCAAACACGCGCAATTGGATAAAAACTGGATACTTAACCTGATCGCAGAATGGACAAAACTTACAGCCAATCACAACTGAATCACAAAAAATTGCTTTGGGGATCGAGCTCGTGTGTTTTCAGACTGAACATTTGTCGATTTTCAATCAAAGTTTTAAACAAATTGCAATAAGTTGTTGGTGTCAGATAGGCAATTCAAGGACCTCCACCGATTTTCAAGGACTTTCCAGGCCTGGAATATTTATTTTCAAATTCAAGGACTTCCCAGGATTTTCAAGGACCGTGGGAACCCTTTGTATGAAGGCGCAACATTGGTCAGCATACGGCAGGCAGGCACGACAAATACATACTGGTAATATACACTACGACAAATGTATCATCTACACTTTGGCTTTAATTCTCCATCTGTTCTCTGGAAAAGTTTCCCTAACTTAATTTGATAGTCTGTTTCAAGACACACAGGTAAAGCAAAATCAGATTTAATTTCAGCAAATTACTTATCGCTTTTTCAACAGGAATACATCCACCCCGTTCATGGACAGGGCCGTTAAACCGCTGGTCTAGTCTCTCGACGTTTTATCATCGGACTAAATGAATCCGTACGCTTCTCAACGAATAGCAAAATACTAGTGTTGCAGGTTGACCATTAACTGTGGGCGCAACTAAATGCCTCTAACTTAGTTTGTAACTAGCCATAAATTATTTGTCTCACTCCTAATCTGAAGGCTTTAAACTGCAAGGCAAAATTTGATCGGCTGCTTATACATTGTCACAAATTGTTGGGACCTAACAATTACTGAAATTCGTGTAGTACCGATTATCTTCGTTGTAACTTCAGCTATTATTCATGTGACTCACCCATTCTCAGTCTCTGTGACAGAAACACTGATGATTCCATTCTTTCGAGAGAAAAACAAAGCTTTGTCCTCAAACACACCTGAAAACAAACAAACGAGTTTAAGTGGAAGCAATCGCAGTAATTGGTAATACGCATGTCTGTAACGTGAAATGGATTTCTCAAAAAAAGTAGAAATCCTGAAGAATGTTGCAAACAAAAGATAGAACAATCTCTAACTTTGCGTTTGGTTTTTTTACGTTATGCTAATAATGCGCATCAAACTTCAGTTTTCGTAATTTTGTTCCGACTTGCAAAAAAATATGTATCAAACAATTAAAAATCCTGGGCCATAGAACCTCATCCAGGCCGCTTTGGCAAGTAATCAAATTCAAGGTTAAAGAATGTTCTGTAGACCTTTTCTTTGGCAATATTTTCAGACGTATATTTTTATTGAACAAATCTACTTCATGTTGCACGCATTACTGTGACTGCCCCCTTTTTAAAGACTCATGTTCAACTACCGTGATCCTTCGCGTTTGTTCATGTATTTACTGGTGGGTCAAACTGATTTTCATTGGGTTTTCACACTTTTGGGGGGGAGGGGGGGCTTTTTAAAGACTCATGTTCAACTGCCGTGATCCTTCGCGTTTGTTCATGTATTTACTAGTGGGTCAAACTGATTTTCATTGGGTTGGTCAAACTGATTTTCAT
>JANSTQ010163210.1:0-13393 GCA_026167885.1 Bergia puertoricense
CACTGTCAGGAACATACGATTGACAAGTACACCAGTATGGAGGTACACTGTCAGGAACATACGATTGACAAGAACAGCAGTATAGAGGTACACAGTAAGGAACATACGATTGACAAGTACACCAGTACGTACACTGTTGTACTGACTTATAAATGCTTGTTTTGGATGTTGTGTACAGTCAAACTCACTTTAATGGCATTTAACTGAAGCTCGATTACATCCGACTGGAAATATTGGTCCAAAACGTATTGTAAAACTAAACAGACTCTTCAGACTTTTACAATTCGTTTCAATTAACTTTATATAATTTTATATTGTATTCGGTTAACCCAACCTGCCAATTAATAAACTAACAGATTACAAGAAAGTCTGCTTTTTTCGTCTTCAATATCGATTTTAAAGTATTGGCGTGACAATGGAAGAGAGCGACGAAACGCAAAAACTATTCTTCCTTTCTCTCTGGTTCTTGTGGACGTTACTCAACTGATGATTACCAGCAGTATAAAAATAGCTGAGTACTACTAGTCAGTGTTGGGAACATAAACTTTTTGATGGAGCTAAGAGTGGCACACCAACCACTGCCAGCCTTGATGACGCTGCTAAGATCAAGAAATAAAATGTCTGACATTGCTCGAAATTGTAAATAAACTTCATGGCAAGATTAGCTGTGTAAAAGAAACTTTTTGAGTACATAAAACGGTAGCAGCGTGGAACTGTATCCTGATCGCCATGTTTGAATCAATTAAAAAACAATTCCCAAACGAGCAGTTGCCTGGGGTTGACGCCTGCGTTTCAGTACTTCATATAAAGTACTTTATATGGACAATCGGGACACGAACGAAACTACGACAATGACAACAAAAAATATTCCTTGACTTGGTGCCTTCGGCCCTAGTGAAAACTTGCCACGTAAGACAGTCGGCAACCACAATTTGGAGTTTAACCATGATGCATTTCAGAACTGTGAAACTGTAAATTCATGATATTTTGCAGTCATTCATCGACATGTTTACTGTGTAATTGACCAAATAGTTAATGACATTGTTTTCAATGATATAAAACGATTTCAAGAATTTTTTTCCCGCTCTATCAAACTCTCAGCTTCGTTTCAAAAGTAGTCTGTAAAAATTACATTGTAAAGTTCAAAATAAGCCAATAAAGCTACTCTCTCGCGATTGCTATCAGGTCAACTTCGAAACACTATAGCATGTCCCTTCGAATTGTACAAAATTTGGTCTGGCCCTTGAATTACTCCCATCCTGTACCTTTTTTTAAGTTAAGTGGGAAATTAGCTGTAAGAGCAGAGAGAGAAACAAGAATAAGGTAGAAAAGACTAGAGTAATGGTGACTACGTTTGGATTTTTCTCATTGCTGAAAGAAAAAGTAGTCTAGGATTGGAAATTTTCCTTACCACCACAGTTAAAATGCTAACAACTTAAATTATTTTTTGGCTCGGATGATAATGGTTGGTAAGCCAAAGGCTTATGTTTTAAGTCTACGTCTTTTAAGACTTGAAATTTGTTAACAGTTGAGAAAATTGACTAGCTACCTGTCAGTTAGTCCCAGCTTCTGGATTGACGGTAAGTCCACATAATCATCCTTTCCATCGAACATAAGTGCCTGATTTACTCTGCAAAGAAACAGAACGATTGTCTAAGTTATCGCTTATTCCTACTGAATAATTATTTACTACAGATGCTTAAGTGAAATATATCATTAGTTGGTTTTGGTGAGCAAACGAAAGCCCTGTCAGAAGTTTCTCGCTATAGCCCCGACGTTTGCATAAGGATCTGGTACCCACACGGCCAATATCCTGGAGACTAACCCAAAACAAAACAAGAATCAGCAATGTTTAATTTGCTTTAATTGTGGCACAAGCACAAGGATGAATACTAACATGATACGATATTTAGTAAACACAAAGGTCTTGGTAACAACGAACCAAGTTTGGCTCATCTGATGATTGCAGAGTATATCATTTTATAATTTGAGTTTTATAAGTTGAGTCAAACGATTATCTGCCAACAGATTCCATTCTTTTCAAACGAATGCAAATACTACTGACCTGTCCGAGCACTTCGCTTCCAAATGTGACCAGATAACGTCCTGTTGTCCATATACAAACATCCCAAGCCTTCCCCCAGTGATGGTAGTGTCGTAGATGTTCCCCGAATCCGTTAACGTCGTCTCTCCTTGTTTGATCATCACTCTGCAAACAACCAGCACCATCAGAAATAAATTGATGACCATTATGAATATTATTACTATTAACAATCAATATGAAAGATGATCTTCGCAGTTAAATTACAATTTCAGCGGTTACAAATATTGCCTCAAAAAAAAAAAGATTGGACCCCATGATCTCTGCGATGCAGGGCCAGATGTTCTAACCACTGAGCTACGTTTGTACAAAGCCATTCACGGCACGGATGTCAATTGTGAGTTCTATAAGCCCGTGCTAATGTTGAAAGTGTGAATATAGTGCAGCAGCTAAGCAAGAAATTTTAAAAAGTCGTTCGTTTTGTGATAAAAGCATGAAACTCGGTAAAAATGTAGTTTTAATGTTATTATCATTTTCAGATATAATGCTAGTGCGAATTCGCATTTTAATTAGCTAAGGGCGTGGCCAAATATGTTCTCGCATGAAAACAAGGCTGAAAATAAAAACTCGCTTTACGCTCGTGAACAGCTCCCGGCTTAACTGCAATACTAAATAAGGGTATATAAAATATTAACATCATAAAATTTACGCATGAAAACAATACATTTCGAAAAGCACGAACAAAATCACAGCAGACCTACTTAATTCTTCTTTGCTTGAATAATCAGTAGTTACGTATACAGACAGGTAAACAGGAAGCTACTGACGTATACAGACAGGTAAAAAAGAAGGTACTGACGTATACAGACAGGTAAATAGGAAGGTACTGACGTATACAGACAGGTAAACAGGAAGCTACTAACGTATACAGACAGGTAAACAGGAAGGTACTGACGTATACAGACAAGTAAACAGAAAGGTACTGACGTATACAGACAGGTAAACAGGAAGGTACTGACGTATACAGACAGGTAAACAGGAAGGTACTGACGTATACAGACAGGTAAACAGGAAGGTGCTGACGTATACAGACAGGCAAACAGGAAGGTACTGACGTATACAGACAGGTAAACAGGAAGGTACTGACGCACGCAGACAGGCAAACAGGAAGGTACTGACGTATACAGACAGGTAAACAGGAAGGTACTGACGTATACAGACAGGCAAACAGGAAGGTACTGACGTATACAGACACGCAAACAGGAAGGTACCGACGTATACAGACAAGCAAAAAGGAAGGTACTGACGTATACAGACAGGTAAACAGGAAGCTACTGACGTATACAGACAGACAAACAAGAAGGTACTGACGCACAAAGACAAACAAGCTGCCACTGACGCATACAACCTCATAAACAGAAAGCCACTGACCCGAACAGACAGATAAACAGGCATGATTAGCATGAAACTGATAAAGGGGCAGCCACTGATGCATACAGATGTACAAACAGACGGATGCGTAGAAAGACAATAAAGTAAACATATATCAAATGCTACTGATTGTCACCTTTATCTTTCTAACGCCTATAGATACGGACACAAAAGCAACACAGAGACAAAAAACAGAGACGAGTCGTCAAATTACAGGGCGTAGTTAGTTATATCGTCAGACAACAGAAAGTCCTTATGATAAAGGCTACTTTTGAGTGTTACAGTGCAATTTTTTCACATGACAGACCATTACCAACCTAACGAGACCAATGGATGGTCTGTGGACCACATGGAATGCATATGGCGTTTCGTGCTCCCACCCCTTCATTTCTGGGTCACACCACAGCTGGGTTACCTGTACATTAATACAGCAAGTTAACAAAGACGAAAGTTATCCTGTTAAATTCCACCGTTTAGAGAGACTGAGGCACGAAAGTGTTGATAAAATCAGGAAAACTACGCTGAGGACTGCTGACTCAATCGGTAAGATCTCTGATTGCTACAAGGTCCCGATTCCATTCCTAACCTAGGTGAGGACCAGATTATTTATTTGACACTCTATTACAACATAATCGGCGGACAAATGTTTTAAGCTGTTGGACTAACTTCTTGAAATGGGATGTATAAGGGCCGCCAGTATGTAGTAGTGTTTTCAAATGCTCTCACATCAAACTTGAGGTTCATAAGATACATGTAACTTGTTTTAGTTTGGATGGGCACTTGTTAATTAAAAATACTTCTTGCTATTTTAGCAAGCTTTTTCATATGATTGTTGAGAAAACTGGCCTTTACTGGAAGAGTAAATGAAAAGAAAATGCGAACTAATCCATTGTTAGCTGATCAAATGGCCCAAAAACAAACTTTAAGCGCAAATATCTATCCATCTCTACCAACTGCACAGTAACCTTATTCAAAGTCGTATCTGTAGCTGTAGTTACATATATTTCAGTTCTACACATCCATGCTGGCCGCACTGTCAAAATTGTGAAGCAACAGAAGGCAAAATGGAGTGTTTGTGATAATTTTAGGACAATGATTTAAATAGTTCATCAATTGTGATGCGTAAAATGACAAGAAATGTAGTTCTGGAACTACCTGGCGCTACAATACCGACCACGATACAACAAAGAACATTGTGTAATACGTAACTAGCTAGCTAACAAACTTTTACTGTCTTAAAAGACAGTAAAACATATCTAACTATGCACCTGTTTGTCAGTGTCTCCAGAATGCCAAAGGGCTTTTGCAAGTTGACTACCAGGCCCAGTTGCGGAATTTACCAACTGTTAAAGCAACATAAAATATGCAACAGAGATTTGCATCTCAATACAGGTTCTAAGAAACTCCAAATCACAACTACACCAAAACCACATTTGCACAATGACCAACCATTTTGTCTGTTACCTCTCTAAACCTGTCGACAAAAAACCTTGTAATGACAACTTCCCCGTGCAGCAACTAAGAACCACGATGTAAACAAGAAATAATAATGAAATATAACATAAAGGGTAAAAACCTCAACTGGAAGGAAGGCTGGCCAGAAGGCTATTTACCCAGCCTGGACGGCGGACAGAGTCAGCGAGTCAGCGCTTTAAACCGCTCGGCCACTTTTTCTGGTGCGCACATGCTGGCAAATTTTGGCGCACTCTTTGCCCTCTTTATAAACTTCTGCAGTCTCAGTTTTTACATGCTCTTTGTAAAACAGCTTTTAACGGAATGAAAAAAGAAATATAAAGAACCAAAGTTTATGAGTGTTTTATTTTGGGAAATAATAAAAAAATATATATATATATCTTTGTGTGGTGCGCACAGGCTGGCAAATTTTCGTGCGTTTTTTGTCTGCCGCAAGTGTGCGTCTCCGTGCACCAAACCATGCAGTTGCAATTAGCAACGGTAATGATTCAACCTACGTTGAAGCAAGACATTTTTCATAACTTATAGCTAAATTTTGCACAATCTATCGTTAAATATTTTGTAATTCTGTACTTTGGAAATGGTGCATGGAAGAAAGTGCCCAAGATTTTCTTTCCAACGATACTCGAAGAGAAACATTCTGTTAAGACTAAGAAAGCCACCAAGTAGGCCGCAGTTTCGACCTTTAAAGTAAGCTATTTCTTTACTAAAGATTTCACTTTTATGCATTGTTGATACTTATAGTAAAGTTGTTGGTCAGAAGTTTCCCAGCTGTGTTATAAAAGAAATGGTTAATGATTTAGCTGTGCATCTATCAAGTTATGGATGCACATGGGAAGTTACAGAGGACTTGAGAAGCTAGAGAGGCACTCGGCTTCACATTTTACTATTCAAACACATCTATCTTCCCGCGTGTAACTAAAAATGAACCAGTTCTTAGCTATTTTATATTACTGTAATCTTAATTTTATTTAAAGAGAACCCTTTAAGACGCTAGTAAATGAGTAAGAACCTTCTGTAGGATGGTTTTGGATGGAAATGTCGGTTATTACATGTAAGCTTTTACTTTAGCAGAACAAAAACAGTCATTTACAAATTTATGATTCATGCTTTACAGAATTAATGTGGATATTCTTAAGTGTATTCATCATTTATCTATAAACATACTTTCAACTGAACTCCTTTTATCCCTGCATTAGTATCTGAATCTGCAAAGTTAATGTTCTTCTGTCTCCACATCATCACGTAAAACTTTGTGTTGGACTGGTAGCCAAAGACGACGCCAATGTAATCAGACCCTTCTTTCCCTTTCACGTACATGGTGCCCTTGTAATCTACCGAGCCATAACGTACACTACCTGCAACCAACGACGACATAAAGGTGTGTTACTCTCAAAGAGCGTACTCCAGAGTTGATGAATTTATAAAATTGCAGTTATTGTAGTCAGAGAGCTCAATGAAAAGTTTTGTTATCAATACTACATTCTAAAGAAGCACTAGAAATAAATTAGCCGAACTCAAATCCACCAAAATTGAAGGATGTTTCGTATTGCTTGATTACCCAAACACTCATTTGTTAACATATTATCTCGATTCATTAAGAATCAAAACTAAAATCATGCAAATTCATTATTTGCATCTACATTCAGTCACATTTTTGTTGTAATACTCAAAAATAGGTAAGGAATTCGAGTTGAGAATGATATAATATCCACTTACCAATAAGCATTCCAGGATGAGTTGTGTTTGATACATGTTCCACGTCGACACCCTGAAAATAACGTACCAATGATTCTTGAGGGATGTATAGTTAATTTTCAGACAGGGTGTATTCGGCTACTCTAAGACGATCCTTTATAGCAAATATAATCACAAATACACAATGTTTTGTAGAAGTACAGACGCAAACATGGCAAGATAGTCAGAGCGAATCTTCCAACAAACTTTTGACCATGAAATTACGCAAAATCCGATCCAAAATATTATAAGAGACCTTAACAGTACCACATCAATCATATACTAATTGTACAAGCTGCCAACAGTTAAACTGTTTCTAACAGCATTTATCAAAGCAAAAAGCGAAAATCTCTCATGATTCGAGTTCATTAGATATCAGCTTATAAAGGGAATATACAAGGGGGGGGGGCTCTCCCGGAAAGGGCTGCCTTTTTCAACTGCTTGCAGCATTTGAAACGGGTTGCAAAAATTATTATATGAATGGGGCGCAGAAAATAACAGGCGTGTGAAAGGATGCCATTTGTCATTTTTACAGTAGATATATGAAAGGGGGACTTTTCTTTGGTTTAATTATTTTACAGGGTAACATTTCGGACAAAACTGGTGTATCAAAGGGTTAGCGGTTTAGTTCCACCCGTATGACTTATTTTAAAACGTTATTGATTAACCCGTGAGAAATAACCAGCAACATATACATTTCACAACTGGTAACGAGATCGAAAGAAAATGAAGTAAAATTCTTCTAAGTGACGCCTGCTAAGACTACGTAACGTTTCCCAAGTAGAAAGGACCAACGGACTGTTTTACAGTATAGTCCAACGGTAAAAAAATGTCACGAGTACAAAAATGAGTAATTCGAGCAATCACATTTTCAGACTGCAAGATTCCAAGTAAACCCCTATTTCAAAGGCTTGAGATATTAAACATTTTTGAAATGTTAAACTCCAGTTGTCAGAATTAGCTTATAAACACTATTCAAATCAACTATCTGAATTTTTTTCAGATTACTTCCACAATATTAGCTTGATTCATAACCATGAAACGCGTTCTAAAACAAATAAAAATTTCTCTCTCCCACCCGAAAACCTCAACTACGACCCGTTTGGGGCAAAATATGCTGCAGTTAAAAACTGGAATGAAACGGCCTTAGAAATAAAAACGAGCTTGTCTATTAAAATCTTTGTGAAAAAATAGAAAGACTATCCTTAAACAATAAATGTTTTTTGTTTCTTTTTCGGAAAAAGTTTTCTCCCACAGTACTTGGTCAGTGTTCTTGTACCTAATATATTATAAACTATACAATATGTAAAGTACAGTATATTCTGAAAGTTACCGCCTTTATTACTCTGTACAAATGCAGAAGGGTGCAGGATTGCCTGATTAACCTCTAGGATTGTAAATTCGTCACCCTCCACTTTATCGATTACTTTATACTATATGTAGATATAATACGTGAAAAATGAAAATATAAAAAAACCAAAAATAAATAACCGTTGAACGAGATCAATCCTACAGTTTCACATCATACGTGGTATTAGTGATCTCAAGGTCTCTAATGACAGGTGGTACAGACAACAGAACTTGCTCTTTTACCTTCTTTCCAACATGCCAGTTGGGATCGGGGTCGCCATGAGAGGGATAAAGATCAACTACAAAGTGATCCACGAAACTTGTCTTACTGATGTGCTTCACATTTGGACAGTGGTCATCATCATCTTTCACACCATCAGCATCAAAATCATCAATACACTTATCTCCAACTGCATTAGCTGAGTAGATAAAGACACCAGTATATATATATATATACATGCCTACCGTATGGCACAATATGTTTGGTGGTATTACATTCTAGTGATTTTTGTCGGAAAAAAAACTGAATGCATTATTTCAGCGATTTTTAAAATTATTTTGACTTTTGTTCTGTTACTTGTCAATAAAAGGATGATTCACAAAAGCATTTCCGTAAGGCTAAAATGCAACTTTTAGGCCGGGATTGCAAAACTCCTGCGCAACTTTCATGCCATGCCGTATGTGTAACAATAAAAGCGTCAAACAGATTTTTTCCCCCTCGACAGGGGATCTCAATATAAAACAGTAGTATATGGTAGTATATGTTGCACCGAACTACCTCCCCCCTTCCCACTGACGTGGACGGGAATAAATTATCTTAGGACGATGTCATATTTCATGACTGAATAAAATGCAGGGAACAAGGTATCTTTTATATCTTCCTAGTGCACAAATAAAATGCGCTGGATTACATTATTTCTCTTTTCCTTTGACGACTCACCTAAACACGCCTGACGTATCTATTGTTATTAAAATTAATGTTTCAAGATGTTTCCTATAGTCAGTTCAGGAGAAATGTCTTGCAAAGGATTAGGGTGTCACCGCGCTCGTTTCGGTCTTTTTTATCGTAACTGAGCTTATCCGCAAAATGAAAACCATGTATGACCTTAAACAATAATTTCTGATCAAACCTTATTTGCCTGGATTCATTTAAAAGTTTTTGAACATCGATTTTAAGTTCCAAACAGAAAATGCAATATGTTTCCCGCTTTGAAATTGAGTGGAAATTTGTCTTCGATTTTGTACTTTCAACCCCTTAGCTCAGTAGTCACAGCAACAGATGGTTTTATGTTGGAATATCGGAATTTTGGATGTCTGCTAAGTATAAAAGTTATGTTCCTAAGTTTTAGTATTTACCTCATCGTTTTGTACTACATCTGAAGCATTTGGAAGGCAGATCTTACCAAACTGATGGTTTCAGCATTTCCTTGGAATTTGCGGTTACAATTGAAACAGTAAATGTACAAAGCGCACAAAGGAGGGTGATAATTTGTTTATGATTCATAGCAGTGGTATATGGACATTGTTAGACTCACGCGAAAAGATAGCGTGGAGAATAAAAAGAGACAAGTTCAATAAATGCGCAGAAATGATGTACAGTAACAATGGGCGTGAACGTCGTTAAGCTAAAAGCAACAAAAGCCCAAGATATTAGATGATCCTAAAAGTGACCTTATAGAGAAAATACAGCATAACAAAAGCAATGATCGGGTGATTATACTGTAACCGAATACTTCCAAACACGAAAATCAAAATATTTTCTTTGACTACAGTAATATTTCGCTCATGGAAAGCATAATTTTTAGCGTACTTCCCTTTTGAACTTACTCTGCACATCGTAGGTAAGTTTATCATGCTCTTGCAAGGAGTTAGGGACCAGACGACAGTTATCTTCGAGGTTTGGTTTCCCATCGTTATCTTGATCATCGTCACAAGCATCACCTGACAACACGATCACAAGCAGTGGTGAGGATCACCTGACAACACGATCACAAGCAGTGGTGAGGATCACCTGACAACACGATCACAAGCAGTGGTGAGGATCACCTGACAACACGATCACAAGCAGTGGTGAGGATCACCTGACAACACGATCACAAGCAGTGGTGAGGATCAACACGATCACAAGCAGTGGTGAGGATCACCTTGCTTTTGCTAAACAAACCACTGCTGTTAGACAATGAAATGCTTAACAAATAAGTCAAATGTAGTATTTCTTGCCACATAATAAACGTTAAGCCTGCACAGACATACAAAATTAGCTTTTTGTATTGTAGATTCATTGAGTTTTAAAGAATAGTTAGTTTTATTGCAATTTAGAATTTCAAAGGAGTGACAGAGAAGTAAGTTTCGCTGCTTTGCAGTTTTTCCGTAACAGGTCTCCAATCACAAGCAGTGTGCGAGAGTTAGAATGTGTATTCATTAATTGTGAAAAAGCCATGACATCACTGATCACGAGAGAAAAGGTTACAGATCGGCCACTGCATAACACGTTCCATAAAACAAGAGTGGTGGCAGGCCATAACAAGGTATTGGCACATTTCACTATGACGTTTTGTTTTGTTGGCTTTCTAGGAACATCTTAAAGAACAACTTACAGTAATACAAATACACAACAACTAAATATACAGCAACCGAAAGGGAAGAAAAAAAAGTAAGAGATCCAATAGGGACTTGTGGTCCCATGCGAGGTGTTCACCCTGAGAATTAAAAAAGGGGAAAACAGAAATAACAGGTATACACGTGTCTACTGCGGGCACCATTGATTATATTCAGTTAACTGCACAATATATTTAAACGTTCTGATAAAGAATTCACAATTAAGAACAATTAATAAATAACAGCTTTCCATGTAACACTGCCTGCAGTCAACACCTAAAAATACCGAGGTTATCTTTTTAAATATTCCAGTGAAAAGGACGACATCTAAATATTAAATACGTGACACGGTCAAGGCATTCGCTGATATTGCTTCGGTATTCGTTTAGTCGGTTTTTAAGGTCTTAGGAACTCAGTTATAGTCAAGTGTGGTTGTTGTGCAATTTGTTATACAAAGTAAGGTTCAAATGAGCAACTAAACAAATATTTGTACTCACCTTTGGGATGAAATAAACCAAGATGGCGCAGACTTACCAAGTCGCACGCATTTGGCGTGTGTCACACGCCTCAAAATGACTTTCACTGTATTTTACACGCCTGGTAATTAGAACCCATCGCTATACATTCTCTGTAGTTCAAGTTTTGTTCACACGATCACACACCCAGCAATTCTCTAACCTTGGCATCTCTGATTGGGTCCGTGGTCGGAGGAAAACATTATGTCTTGCAAGATTAAAAACCCAGCGAGGGAATGGAAAAATGCACCTCAAATGGCAATCTTGCAGGTATTCTCTTCAGTTAACGTGTAGCCTCGAATACTGAGCTAAAACTAAAGCCGGAGCGACATTTTCGAGCATCTGTATTCCCTTACACTACCCCAAACGGTACACTTTTGTCACAGTTGTCACACCAAAGTGAAGTCCTACTGTAGGTATGGACGGTCGAGGTATCGATCAACGCAAATAGCTTAAAAAACAACACCTTCAGGATTTCCGAGCTTCGACTGCGACGATTTCAAATGAGAAGTTTAGACTAGTTACGAAGACGAAATGTTCAGCTACGACAGTTGTTCGATAAATATTTTGTTTTATGTTTGAAAAAACTCAGTTTTCATTCGTTCCGAACATTTCCTTTTGTTAAAGTTCAGTCGTGATTGGCTTCGAAGATTTGTTATTGTGGACAGCTTCCGGTTAACAGCATTTGGTATAGCAATGTGTCTAAGGCCACAAAAATTCACAAAAAACAGATAAAAATAAAAAATAAATCCACTACATATAGCCATAAATACCATTAATATTCATAAAAAAATCCGAACAGTTTGTTTACATTTTCAAAACTCTAAAGAAATGACCACACTAAACTTTTGGTCTTTGAAATGAAGTGGCGTTATATAGTAAGCTTTTCGAGAGTTTAGTGAAATGCATATGTAGCAGGATAAGTAACAATACCCTTTTGGCTAATTACACATTACCGTATTTTGTTATGAGTGAAATTACTTTTCGTGATTTGTTTGTGTTATTGCACAACCTGTGATGTCATAAGGGAACAATAAGGACAACAGCGAGAGAGTAATACAAAATACTAGCGCCCTTCGATGGTTTTGGTTTTTACATGTAAGGCACTAGGTGTTGAATTCAGGCCCTTCTTCGACTAAATAAATTAACCAAACTAAAGGGGCAGTTGCCATACTCTATTGCAGTGGGAAATTAGATGCAACACAATCTTATTTAGTGCTGTTGTACACGACACTGTCAAAAGAATAATATTCTAGTTAAAATGTACCTTTTTTATCCCCATCAGCGTCAGCTTGATCACCATTCGGTAAATCAACACAGTTGTCAAACTCGTTAAGTACACCATCACCATCCCTGCAGGAAAAATTCCAATCAAGTTTCAGCTCATGGGCAACAGGGTTCCCATATTATAGTTACTCTTACTACCTCTCCAGCAACTGTGTTTAAGATTGAATAACGGAAAAACAAAATACTATTTACTAAACTGATTGTGCTATCGCTAGAATAAAATAGTGAAGGATTTTTTACGCTAACTTTTTCTTAAGCCTTAGCACACATTAATTTTGTATGCGTAGTGCACCGCTTCATCAACTGATCTTATGACTTTACCGAAATTTAAAACTGAATTATCGGAATTTTTGATGGGATACTTATACAGCACTTCAACTTACCACATTAATCCATTTATCAGCTTTGTTGCAACGACTGAAGTTGTGCATTAAAATACTAATTTAAAAAGTGTACTTACTTGTCTTTGCTGGAGCCATCACATGCATCACCATAACCATTCTGATTGGAATCCGTCTAGAAGGCCACAAAAGAGCTTATTATCTTGTTGAATTGCTAACTATATTGCTTGCAAACAAACTTCCTTATATATCGTATCCTTGGTGCTGCGACCAGTATGTTTGCGACTTACCGCCCCAATTAGTAGGGCAGTTTATACTAAGAGGAAACAAGACGCTACTCATGTTAGGCGCGGACTGATCATTCATACGAGCAGTTTCACGTCCAAGGTAGGATGACGAGTCTTAGCTAAGAACAGTCCAGTATATGTCGCGACTAAGCTAACACGAGAACAAGTATTTTTCTACCATTTATACGAGCAGTTCGCGTTTAACGTAAGTCGCTTCTTAGCTTAATAGCCTCTATTTTTATCGTATAAACGGATTTGTATCTTCTGGGAATGCAATGTTTGAACGATTACATTGCTATGGACTGTATTTAATAATAATAATAATAATAATAA
>JANSTQ010163211.1:0-10667 GCA_026167885.1 Bergia puertoricense
CCTGATTTGATGCTGGGCAGTGTTCTTCAGTTTTATATTTGTCAGTCTAAATTCTGTAATTTATTATTGAAGAAGCCGTCAAAACAACACCTTTTTCGTAAAAATAATTTTATAATAACTTAAATCTGGTGTTCATAAATGTATCGGCTTTTTAATGACCAGGGCTCTAATAATCCTGATGATACACATTGAAAGTAAACTGTTTTTGACAACTTGTTTATTGAAGTTTGCCCGACGAGCCAGGACACTGATAGCAAATGATAGTTTCGACTCGTGAAATGTTCCACAACTCATCCTCGCCTAAACATACGGTTACCGCTATATCAGCGAGGCAGATAGTGGAATGAAGATCAATTTTGAAGTTATTTGCGCGCATGAGCTAAATAGCTTCTAAGTCGGTGCATCTTCAACAATAAATATATAGATTCTTGTGGACGTGAATTTGGTACGTGTAACAAATAAATCCAAGGGGGGTAGGGCAAGAAGAGACCAACATACTCTACTATGCTTATATTTAAAATGAATTGCAGCTATTTCATTTAAACTTAATTTTAATTTCACCTGTATATTAATTGCTTATTTTGTTTTCGTGCATATATTTGTTTTTGTATTTTGTTTTCATTGCATTATTTTCCCATCCACCCACCCATGTTAAGCAGAGCATGTTGTCGCCTCGTGTTCGGCGAAACATGACGGCTGTGAAGTATACTCAATGAGAGAGAATTTTTGAGGCCTGTAATACCGGAAGAAAAATGAAAGACCCACACTATAGAAATTAAGCCTAAAATAACTAATTCTAAGCTTAATAAGTGTGTTATTTTCAGCCAGGATCAGTATTTCGACGCTTGAGCTATCACAGGGTCTATATATATTTATGAAATTTGCAATAAATGACGTCTATATACGTGTAAAAATATTAGCAATAAAGTAGCTCTGTATAAATATAAATTAAAAAAGTAAAAAATAATTTTCATAATCTACTTTATATAGGCAAAATTTGCAATAAATTCATTGCGAAATGTTTCTCAGTATAGACAAAACATTTAGCAATAGATTTATTGCAAAATTTGAGCCACTAATTAGTCATAGATTTGTTGCAAAATTTGTGCCACTATAAAGATTGCCACGGAGAGGTGGCTATAAATGCTAACCAAACGTCTTAACTCTTGAATGCAAATTAAAAGAGTAAGAACATTCAGTAGGCCACAGGGGAGGTCGCTTAATATTGAAGCATATCTTCAAGAAAAAACGTCACATATTCAAGGGACTGTTTATAATTTGTACCAGAGGGAGGGTCGGCAAAAAATAGGGGGGGGTGTTGGCACGACATTTTTTATAGTTGGAAGGAGGGGGACTAAAGGAAAATTTCTGAAGTTTGGCAGGGTTAAGTTATATATGGGTGCGTCAGAACTGCATAAATATATATGGTGTATTATGGTTTGACATACTTTAATGAATTGCTTATAGTTTACATGAAAACTGAAATGTCCAGTACAAAACAGTATCAAGTGCTCACTTCAATAGTTCCTCCAGTCAACTGTCCAGTATTGAATTCATGTTTTATAATATGTTTCAGCTCTAAGGGTCGCTTTCCAATTCACTACCGTTTTCATGGCAAGCAATGACCGGGTCATTCTCACTGTCACTCTCTTCATCCGATTTTTCAGATAAGTCATCTGGCACAACTTCTTGCTCTAACAAACAAACTTACTGTGTCAAGGTTTGCCGCGTTTTGATTCCACACATGTGCAATCACCCGTCGTACTTTGTCTTGCTTCTTACATTGCATTTTAATATATTTGGGTCATGCAGTTTTTGTTTTCAAGAGAGGGGGATTACCTGGTTTCCTTCAGACTGCTTGAAAATGTTACCGACCCCTCCTCTGGTATAAATAATGAACGGTCCCCTACTACAGCCGAGGATTTTCACAGTTTATTGAGTCACGCTATAGTAAACGCATTTAGTCTTGAGAATGATTTGAACAAGTAATAAAAGTACTATGTGATTCACTACCAGTTTTGTGTGAAGACCTATGCAGATATCGTATGTTGTTGTCTTCCTTGATCTGCATAAATCTTCTTACCATACGAGAACTGAAGCCAATAATTATTAAATAGGAATTAAGTATGGTGTGTTCAAGATGATAAGACACGTTGTCTATATATATGCTTGTTAATAATAACTAACAAATGGAAAACTAAGTCGAGTTTTTAATAAGTCAATAGTCGGCGAGGTACGAAGCGCTTTGTTACCGGACTATTTGATTCAGAAGAAGTAAATGAGAACAAAGGCTTACTCCGGGTACTTGAACCAAAAATTCCCTACAATTTTCTCTAGTTGCACTAAGTTGCCTTACGTTCTCTTAAGATAAGCCAAAAACTGCTTCAAAATTTCTTAAGTTGCCATAAGCTGCGTCAAGTTACGGAAACTTCAGGACGCAGGTTAGGCCTAGAACGAGTAGTCCAATTGTTTTAGCCATGTTAGCAGAAACATATTAGTATGATACCTTCCATATAAGGCAATATTTGTTAAGTTTCATTTAGGTGTCGGTGCAAATGTAAAAAGAACAAAAGCACATTTCATCACAAAAGGTAAACTGTAGGTTTCATCTGCCCAATCATACAAAGAACATATAAAAAAATTTAGCCCAGGATTAAGGTTGGTGTAAATATTCTGTGTACCTTTTTCAATGGTCACGGAGTCAATAAATCTATTGCTAAATGTTTCCCTCTTTATAGTGGCACAGATTTTGCAATAAATCTATCGCTAAATGTTTCTCGCCTTATATTAGCACAAATTTTGCAATAAATTTATTGCTACATGTTTCCCTCTTTATAGTGCACAAATTTTGCAATAATTCTATTGCTAAATGTTTCCCGCCTTATACTGGCACAAATTTTGCAATAAATTTATTGCTAAATGTTTCCCTCTATATAATGGCACAAATTTAGCAATAAATTCATTGCTAAAATGTTTTTATATCTGTAGAAGCAAATTTTGTAATGGATTTTATTGCTAAATTTCTGTACATATATTTATAGCTTAGCTGCAGTAATAAGAGAACATCGCTGCTGAAACAGTGACTGTGCTCAACTGAGGTATTTTCGAGAGTGTTCCGTCATCTAAACCAAGCGGTGGATGTCTGGCTATTTTTGAGTCACAAATGGGTTTTTGAAAAATTGTTTCTTCTCTGGCAGCAGAATTGGCTAAGTAAGCACAATAACTGGTTTGGCTTCCGTTTGCTTCGATTTGCCGAGGCAGTATGAACCACCGGGTGCCTTTGAAGTTTTGTCCAGCTTGAAGATAAATAATAAAGGGCCTAATATTGTTGCCGTTGGAATCGCCACCTTGCAGTGGTGGTACAGTTGTGTGTTCCGGTGACCCCTAGAGCTATGTCGGCCAGAGTCTTAAGGTTCCTGGCAGGGACACCCTTGCCGAACAGGTCGAAGGGTAGGGACCAGACGAAGAGTGATCCCCTGGTCCTCCAGGTTGGGGGTTGTGCAGAGAGCTAATAACCCGCTCCGGTAAAGAAAGCCTATATTACAGAAACCAGAAGCAGAGGAAACCTTTTCAATTTCGAGTACGCGGTGGCCACTCATCCTAATAATGGAGAGCCCATGACGCAGGAGGGCCAAAGCCAGCAGGACGCCCTCAGGTCGAATAAGCGACTTCTACACCCGAAGAATACCACCAAGATTGGAAACTGGAATGTAAGAACACTGTACCAAAGCGGCAATATTGCACAAGCAGCAAGAGAGATAGTAAAGAGAGACATAGATGTAATGGGCACCAGTGAGACTCATTGGACCGGACAAGGGAAACTAAAGCTCCCGGGGGCGAGACCATAATCTACTCAGGAAGAGAAGATGACATTCATAGAGAAGAGGTAGATATACTGATGTTGAAGAGCGCAGCAAGAGCGCTGATGGATTGGAGCCCGATCAGTGAAAAGATAATTAAAGCGAGATTTTATTCCAAGCACATTAAACTGACAATAGTGCATATTTAGGCGCCCACTAAAAACGCTGACGAACAGGTGAAGGAAGAATTCTACACGAGGCTGCAAGACATACTAAATGGATGCAACACACATGACAGGCTCATAGTCATTGGTGACATGAACGCGAGGGTTGGCAATGACAACCACAACTATGAAAGAGTAATGGGCAAACATGGCTTTAGACAGCGGAATGATAATGGCAGAAGGCTGTGCGATTTGATTGATATGAATGAGCTAGTGATAACTGGAACACTATTCCCACATAAAACAATACACAAGGCAACGTGGACATCACCGGACGGTACAACCGAAAGTCAGATAGATCATATCCTCATTAGCAGAAGATTCAGGAATTCAGTGAAAGACCCCGAGTATTCAAGTCGGCTGATATCGGAAGTGATCATTACCTCATGTGTATGAAAGTCAAATTAAGGCTAAGAGACGAGCCGAAGGAGAAAGACAGTACGAGAGTAAGGTATGATACTGCAAAGATGAAAGATGAAGACACCAGGAAAGCTTTTACCATCGCCCTGAAGAACAGGTACCAGATGCCGGAAGAGGAAGGATCAGAACAAGCTGAAGGAGAAAACATAGAGCAAGACTTTAAGGTGATGGAAAAGGCATATACAGAGGTGGCAGAGACAGTGCTTGGCAGACCCCGGAAAAAGAAGAAACTTGATAGATCAGTGATCCATCCTGGACACTTATAAAAGAGAGGGAGGAGATCAACAAGAAGATACTGGCAACTCGCTCAGAAAGAGTAAAAAGACAGCTTACAAGGATGTGTGCCGACAAAAAGAGAGAAGTGAAGGCGAGCATAAGGTCAGATAAAAGGTAATGGATGGATGACATTGCAAAAGAGGCAGAAGATGCTGCAAGGAACCAACATATGAGAACACCATACAAGCTAACAAAGACTCTATGCAATGAGAGACCGAGGAGGAGTGTTGCTCTTCTGGATAAAGGTGGGAACCTCCTAAGCACCAAAGACAAAGTACAAGCAAGATGGACCGAGCACTTCAAGGAAACTATTAATAGAGCAGAGCCAGCGAATCCAACGAAGCAAAATTATAAAGTACGAACACTTAGCTGATGAGGCCTGTGACAAGTTTGGTAGCTTTGGGCTTTATGGCTCCGAGTCTTGTTATGGCTGCGAGTCTTCCTAGCCTCATATTGTTCTTAAATTGTTCTTAAATCGAGGTGATCCGATTTATCCGATGATTTTATGTAATTATAGTATTATATGATTTCTATTGTATATTTCGTTTTAGTGTGTCTATCGATCTATCTATCTATCTATCTATCTATTTGTCTGTCTGTCTGCCTCACTGTTCTAGAGCTTATGAAGTTGTTCTTTAAAAAAAAAAAGCAGGTACATGATTGCGTTACTAAATTCTACTTATCAAACTATTTCCGTCTTGAAAATCAGTGAAATAACTATAGTAGTCAACACAGGATATCTCAAAATACCATGTTTGAAGTTTTTAGATCCTTTCTGTACGTGTTTATGAGCATTTTAAGGTTTTTCGCGCGCTAGGACTTATGGGTAAATATACCAGTCGCCATCTTTTTTGTTACGGTCAGTTATATATGTATATCAAGGCGTGGCTGGACAAACTTGATTTACTCCATGGATCAGCTTGCTACAGATCTGTTTTGTGCGCAAGCACACTCTTCAGGCGAATGTCAACTTAAGCAAAATATTAGAAAAGTTTGTGGAAGAACAAATATATGTATACAATGAAATTTGTTTTTGGTGTTACTGAAGAATTTTCGACAGCTTAGCAAATTATTTTTCTATGCCTGCATGTTGACACAAGTTTAGAAAATAGAAGCGATAGAACGCGCGCTCTGATTCGCTGCAGCTGCGTGTTCTAAAACTGGATAGAGCCACGGATTACGCCATGTCACGCAAGCACAACTTCCCGCGTACGGCAAGAACAAACTTTTCAAAGTACAATAAATCATTTTTAAGACGTCAAATTGATTATGTTTTTAGATGATCTATTTTCTAAAAGAAATAAAACAGTATCGCGTGTGGCTCTATACAAGAATAGAACAACTCGTCTTTGCCTCGTTTTCTCTCAACACTTTTCTCGTGTCCTACTACGTCACTCCGTGTTCTATTCTTATATAGAGCCACGCGCGACACTGTTTTATTCCTTTAAAAGAGCCACGCGCGACACTGTTTTATTCCTTTATTCATTTCTAGTTTAGTGAGCTCAGTTCAGGATAACAAGTCATGAGGAACTTTTCGTGAAGACATAAATTACATCGCTTTGTCTTATTAGAATAAGGTTTACATTAGAGTATGATTTTCCACTTGATTGTCTACTGCACATTAAGATCTTTCAATAGGCCACTTTCGATATATCAAAATTTTGTCTCAAACAATAGACATCAACACGAGGCTCCGAGGAATAAAATATAGAATTTCCCAGAGCCTCGTTTTGATGTTTATTGTTTGAGACCGAATTTTGATATATCGAAAGTGGGCAATATGCCAAATGTATTTACTTAGTTCAGTCGCTTGCTCTAAACGAGCTTGCACGGTTGGAATATCTGTATTTAAATGAGTTCTCAATCAGTCCAATTTTATACGTTTAGTCCTTCATTTTGGTCTCTCTAGTAACTGTAGCTTGATGTACTACTCCTTCAGTAAGGCACTTTCCGGATAGCGAACAGTCGTCGCCTTCCTGCGGCAATTGCATCCTTGGTTTTGGCTGATTTGCTCTGGTCTGCTTTGTTGAGCACCGATTCAGTTGTGAGATGTGATGATGTTCTGCATGTTGGGCATGCAGCTGTAACTCAGCTTTAGGGCGTTTCTGTTAAATATTTTATGCAGGGGCGGCCTTTTGGGAAGCATTCGTTAACTAGTAGTAAGAATTTTCGGCCTACGTTAGTGGCAACATTCGCGCTGCACACGGATTGAAACATATAACATTTCTGTTTCTTGTGCGTTTTTTTTTTTTTGGTGGTTCCGGGTTGAATTTCAGATGGTAGTCTTATGTAATGTAATACAATGCCATGTGACGTGACGTGTCGTTACGTGATGTGATATGATGTTATGTAATGTAATATTTAGTGAATTTAATGAAAAAAAAAAACCCTCTACGCTTTTTGTATCGAGCTATACAGGCCCGAGGCTGAAAAAGTGTTCGAAATGTGAAAATTTGCTCGTTAGTTATATTTACCGCCAAGGACCTGTCGTGCTTTTTTCAAAAACAAAGGCGCTAAGGGTTCAAGTACAAGTTTACTGAATTCAGCGTGAAGGGGGTGGTCTTGACGGGTCAACAAGTTGGATTGAAACAAGTTAATAACTTTGGAAGATGTGGCATCGGGCAACGCAGCCACACTTTTCACATTTGTTGCTTTGTTACTGTTTCGCGAACACTGGGCACCAACCAAATCGGTGCATGGGGCGGGTGATTCCTGCAGTATTCCCCCATCCAGTGACCAACGTTGTCTTGCGACGATCGTACGACGTCATGTCCATAGTCACTAAAGACCCCAGTGGTAGAATCACGTGACATTCACTCAAGCAGTTTGCGTTTCAAAGTATCGAGTTTTTATTTCACAGAATCAATATGTTTGTATAAAATCAAGTTCCAACAAATGTTTTAAAGATTTCGAAAACATTTTCGTGATTCTTATGGTACACTGTACTACAACTTAACGGCGAATTCCTCAAAGTGAAGTATGGGATGCTTTTAAGACTTTCCAAAATTATTTTCTTCACAAATTTTCAAACTTTATTAGCTTTTCAAAGTAACCATCGACCAGCCTTTTTTTCGCCGTCTAAAACGCCTCTGGATTCCAGATTCTGCCCCTCTGGATTCCAGATTCTGCCCCTCTGGATTTCGGATTTCAAGATCCTGGATTCCGGATTCCAAAGTTATGTTTAACTTAAACAAAAAACACATGGCTTAATCTTTACACCTTTTCCCCATGGGAGTAACCTAGCAAACTTTAAAATGCAAAATGATCGCGGCCAACACAACCCTGAAGATGACTTTTATAGTTGAAAACGTTTTGTTTTTTTAAACACATTTTAAACTTTTAAGCCTAAACTTTGTTTTATATAAGTGTATTACTATAAAAACGGACAACACATACACCTGTAGGGAAGTTGAGGGCTGGCAAACTATCCAAAAGGAGCAACCATAAAATTATGAGGTACGTAGCTCTGAGTTGACTGTTTGACTCAAAGAAAACGAGTAAAAGCAGTCTATTTTTAATTTGTTTTAGTAGAAATCAACAAGCATACTAACTTTGACTTCAGGCAATTATTTTTTGGCTTCATTTGTACAAGTTACAAAGTAGAAATTTCTCTCAAAATAACATTTTTTAGCTACTCACTATCTGTCTATCTATCTATCTATCTATATCTATCTATCTATCTATCTATATATATAATGAGTACTTAGCCAATCAGATTGCAGTGATAGCATGCTAATTGCTTTCTGCTAAATTGGTAATTCAGAAATTCTTAGAGTATATATACTGATCGTTTTTGCGTAAAAATTTCACACGAAAGTTTGTCGACAGTATGGCATCCATTTGGTACCACACCATGAGAGGATGAAATTGGAGCAATCCATGTTCAGTACACAATCGGAATCCATTTACAGGTTTTTTCTTTTGTAAGATAAACACATTGCCAGGCTCCATGAGACGACCACCATTCAATTAAGCCGGTGGAGAACTGCTAAACATCAACAACACTCTTGACAATATTGAAAATAAACTCAAGAGTTATCTGAAGGGTATAGTCAGGGATGGTGCATGGAGTGAATGTTTAATTGAAGAAACGATGCAAACTGCACGAGATGTCAGCATTGTAGGGGGTCGGGGGCATGCTCCCCCGGGAAAACTTTGAAAAATTAGACATCTGAAATCGTTGGAAATGCTTCTGAATTTGCAAATTGTGATAAAAAATCAATAAACCAAACCCCCAAAAATTGTGACCCTACTCAACATCTATGCCCAGAAAATTGCAACACTCCCCTATTAAAAAGGTGCCCAAAAAAATTGTGACCCCGCCAAATTTGCCAATCCCCCCTCCCCATTAAATAATGACCACTCCTTTGTTAAGCAGTATAACATCTCTATCTTATTGTAAGTTTTTTGTGCATCTTTTGCCTGACTGACCTTCGGTGATTTTTGACAAATTGATCAGTATATTTTCACCGCAAAAAAAGGTGGTAGTTAACCCTTGAGAGGCAAGAACCTACAAACAAGCCCAAAATCTTTAAAATTCAGTCAATTCAAATGTTACTTGGCAAAAATATTCTTCTAGTTATCACAAGTAAAATTTTGGGTGGTAGTGTCTATTTTAAGAAATTGTTGCTATGGAAACGACTACACGATGAGCTGGAAACAAGATTTTGTGGAAACAATATTTCCATCTTAATTTAATGCAAGACACTATCTTTTACAATATAAACTTCCTATATACTACTCTATGCAATGAATAGACAGTTTTGCAATTTGTCTAAGTTTTCGCCAAAATTTCTAAAAATAGACTGTTTCCATAGTAATCGCCAATAAAATTGCCAAAATAAAAAATTCTCTACTCATTGCACAGAAAATATTAATGTGCACCTTAGTTGTAAAAATCAAGTGAAACTATCAAATACTTTGGCCAAAGCATTTTCCACAAACTTCAAAAACAGCAAAAAGACAAACTGAGAGAAAACTGCTATTAAAAAATTATGAGTCTTTTTCCTCCTGCTTCTTCACTTTGGTCAGTCAATATTGGCACAACTAAATGTCTGAACCGTAATTTTGATAATACTGTTCTCAACTATATTCAATAATAAATATTTGGCCCAGTTCAGCTAACAATAGCAGTAGTAAAACAATTCTATCCCTCCCTCCTTAAGCATCTTTTTACGTCTCTTTCTTGCAATGTTCATGTTGCAGCAAACCAGATTTGAACAGTTCCGGAAATGACATAGTAAATAATTTCCCAGAATTCTTTGTGGTTAGAGTTCAGCACGAGGTACACATTTTGAATTGGTTTGGTTTGGTTTTCTGCAAGTGTTTGTTGTAATTTCAGTCGACAATGGACCGCAGGAAAGGCCACAGAAGTGAGTAATCACAGTCACTATTGTAATTTTGTTTATGTTTCATGACAACTTCATTTAATGCAAATTTGTCTTTGCAGATCGAATAAATATATACGATTTTGGAACTATTCCTGCACCATGTCACATGTGTCATTGAACTCCAAAGATCCAGTTCACAAACTCAACATCCGGATCATCAATAAAGCAAACTTCAACTGTTGATCTACTAGAATTCCTACTGGCAGACACACATGGTATTTCCTCATAACTTTTTTCAGCCTTGTTGCTAATCAATGGGATTTCTGGTTCTGGATTTACACCAAATGCCCCAGGACGATAAGCCTTTGAATTTGCTTTGGTGAGCTTTGTCTTTTGGTGCCTTAGCTGCCGCCGTGGAGACTTGTATCTGGCACTTATCTTGTGAGTTAGTTTTTCAGCAGTTTCTACAGTGTGCAATTTTATTTGTTTCATGTGATTGTTATATGCTTTCTTTGTGTCTGATGGTGGTAAATTTATAGCACCACAAAATTTCTCGAGTCCTGCTCTTCCCCACTGATGAGAGGCGAGTGTAACACGTCTATTGATTTTCATAGGCT
>JANSTQ010163222.1:0-10667 GCA_026167885.1 Bergia puertoricense
GGCGGGTTACTTCCAAAATTTCAGGGTGGGGGTGTGCCGCTGAGTCCCCCCAAGACCTAACCCTGTTCCTGACCAAGAAAATCTGCAAAGTGATATCCTGTTCAAGACTCAAAGCAAGACAAGCATGCCCTGTTCTTGACTCTAACTCTGATTCTAACATTTGCCATTCTGTTCCTGACCAAAATACCATAATTTATGTACCCTCTTCTTGATCAAAACACCATAACTTATATACTCTGTTCTTGACCGAAAGGCTTCAAAACCATACCCAGTGGTACATACCCGTAAGTCAATATATGGGAGTATCCCCCGGGATTCCGTGCTGCACAGAGCGCAAGCCTACAGACACCTGCTTTATTAAAGTCTGGTTTGCCTGCTTTGTGGTGTTATATCTGGTGGTGACTAGCGGCATTTATTAAAACTACAAATACAAAGCTACCCTGTGTACTAGAATTGCCAACTTCCAACCTTGCCAAGTCGACATGTTCTGCAGGCCCGTAGGCAGGGGGGGGTTATGAGGTCCGCTTGGTATTTTATTTTTGGGTACTGAACTCTTGTGTAAATTGAATAAAAGGCTGCTTATAAACATGCTCTGAAAGCCTCTAATTTGACTCTGTAAAACTCTCAAAAGACAAGAAGAGCCATTTCAGAGAACCTTTATTTCAAAATTTTCTGGGGAAGAATCCCACGGAGCCCCCCTAAAAGCTCTTGTGTACTCTCTTTGTTCATGGAGTCTGAAGTGCTTGTTTGTAGACAAACCCTAGACCAACAGTTGGGCTGTCAAAATTGTACCTTCAAAATTTCTCGCTATAGACAAGTATGAAAAGCTTTCATTTGCTAATATATTAAATCATGACATATTTTTTAAAAATGTGGATTTGAGTTGTGACATTTATGGTACAGCAATTCCAATTGTTGTTGAGAAAGGCCAAAAAACTAAACTGGGGTGACGTCAATACTCAACAGCGACACATTTCATGGATGTAGTAACTTTATTTCAACTGATACCGCCCAAATCTCACAACAAACCAAAAATGATTGACCTGTGTGATTTCCTTACATGGTTGCCACACATCACAATAAAAAATGTCCGTGTCTTTTCTTTCAGTTGACATTTCCCTGACCTACAGTAAATATTTGCTGATGTTGTATATGACAGTTTTTACAAAGATTATACGATCAATTTCACATGCGTCTTTTTTTCATTTTTTTGTGAAGACGTTCAATGTAGAATAAAAAAAAACCAGGACCTCTGGGAGCCCTGACTTAAAGCAGAATTTTAGAATTTTCCTGACCCAATTCAAATTTCCACGAATTTTCTTTGACTTTAAAAACGATTTTGTTTTTCTTTGACTTTTCACTGACTGTGGCAAATTTGCATCAGAGTATAAAACATATCACAGTGTGTGTACATAGCAGTTCCTGTTCTGTAGTAACAATAGCTAAAACCTGTCAATAAAACATGGCTCAGAAATGTTAAAATAGGCGTATGAATTCATGTTTGCAATCACTCTTCAGTCTTGTTCTCTATGGTGCCTTCCATGTATCAGACTTATTGGTGTGAGATTTAACCTTTACCACCCAAGGTGACACAAAACCTGGCCAGTCAAAGAATCGAGAAGAAATATATATATTCTTGTTGGAATTACATTTTTATTTGTCTTACATCATGCTGGGTGTTGCTGTTGTGGAATTTGTTACTTTTCTTACCTCTATTTTCAGGGGATTCAAAGTTTTTGAAGGGTCTGGTACCATAACATGGTGAACGTCCAGCTGCGGGAGTTGCTCAAAAACAAAGTATGTCAATTTTATTAAACAGTTTCACTTGGTAGTCTTCACTTCTGGAGCCTCCAAGGCTATAGTGGCGAAGTAATTTAGCTCGCTCATGTATTCGAATATTTCGGGCTTGAGTTTGCAAATCTTGCATCATTAAATACTACACGAAAATTTTGTCGAGGTAAAAAGTTACCTTCTTCATCTCTCAGTAAAGACGTGTTCACACGTCATAAAAAGATTAGAAAAGATAAAAAACCCAGTCGCCACTCCGGTAAACTCGTTTTTTACTACTTCTTGCTCCATTCCTATTGCCCAATTAGAACTCTCATCGGCAATCGAACTTCTTCCTCCTTCTTGCCTTTCTTGTGTTTTTTGCACCTCAATCGAGCCTGTGTAATTCGTTGTTCCAATAACACGAAAAAAAGTCTTTCGCGTTGAAATCCGAGCCTCGATTGTTCTTAGGTTGTTCTTAATTTTTAGACAAATTTGAGCCTCGTTGTTCTTATAAAATTGTTATTATAAAAAAAGCGTGTGGAAGATTTGCCCCACAGTTATGAAAAGAGCATTGTAGCTTAGATGCCTACAAATAAGAGGCCAATAAAGAGGCCAAAATATTGCGCATTTCTATTAAATAATCAATGGTTGTTAACGTTAGGACATTTCTCGCCAAAATCGACTGGCACTTTCGAACTAAGCTAAAAGAGTTAAAGTGCTAGTCATGGCCTTCATTTTAGTGAAACCAATTACTCACTTATGTTAAAAGACAACAGAGTTATGAGAATTTAAAAAATAATTGATCTGTTAGACAACTTAGTTCAGGAGAGTATCTCTTGTTATCGGCTAAGTGTTCTTCTAGATTTGTCTGTAAACTTCTTAATTAAGATAAATTATTACATAAACGATAAGGAAGTTTTCATTCTTTTTCCTAAATTAGGAGAAGCATGGATTGTTCACCTGGACTCTTCGCCTTTGTCAATCAGATGCCCCTCGAGTCTCTAAAGTAATTTTGGGGATGAATTGTTCACATATTTTTTAAAATTTGTATATTTTAAACGGTGCATAGACCGCTTTAAAATGTTTCTTAGAACGTATATAATATATACTTACATAGATGTATATACAGAACAGTACTTTAAATTGTATCCAGCAAGATTTGTCAAAAAATATGTGTTCATAGGGTTTCTGGTTTAACTTCACAGGGTTTCTGGTATAACTTCATAGGTTTTTGGTTTAACTTCATAGGGTTTCTGGTTTAACTTCATATAGGGTTTCTGCATGGTATAACTTCTTAGGATTTTGGGTTTAAGTTCATGGGGTTTTTGTTTTAACTTCATAGGGTTTTTGGTTTAACTTCATATAGGGTTTCTGGAATAACGTCTTAGGCTTTTGGGTTTAACTTCATAGGGTTTTTGGTTTAACTTCATTATAGGGTTTCTGGAATAACGTCTTAGGCTTTTGGGTTTAACTTCATAGGGTTTTTGGTTTAACTTCATAAGGTTTTTGGTTTAGCCTCACGGGGTTTCTGGTATAACTCCTTGGTAGGGATTTTGGATTAACTTCATAGGGTTTCTGGTTTAACCTCATAGGATCTCGGGTTTAACTTCATATGGTTTCTGGTTTAACTTCATAAGGTCAGTTTTGGTTTAACTTCATATGGTTTCTGGTTTAACTTCATAAGGTCAGTTTTAGTTTAACTTCATATCGTTTATAGACTTTATAGTTTCATTGTCTTATCTGTCCCAGTGGCTCCACGTATTTACGCTTCTGCTAGGAGGTCCGGTTTTACATGTACAAAGGAAAAGTGAAAAATCAAAAAGAATTGGGAGCTGTGACAGGGGGAAGGAACAGAACTCTCGTCCCAATTGAGACCTAATCACTACTCGAAAACAATCCAGGGTTCTATCCACAAACTGAAAATTTTACCACTTCCCCCAACAAATTCGATGAAAATCTCTGTTTGTCAACAGAGAAGAAGATAAAAGTAAACGAAATATCAAGATTTATCACTGTCTCGGAACTTTTAGTTTTTCCAAAACGTCCCGCATATTCTATTTGTGCTGCGGATCAAGAAGAAAGAAACGCCAGAATAAATAAATAAAGATCGGGAACAGAAAACATTCCGCACCTCTTACTACAGCTTCAGGTATATGATTTTTTTCTGACTGAAACATACTTTTGCGGCTTTAATCTTCAAAATTCTGCCATTACACTGTGACACAGAAAAATTTCTTATAATAATAATAATAATAATAATAATAATAATAATAATAATAATAATGATATTATAAAATTTAACCAAATTACAGTGTTTGATCACTAATGATACTATAAAATTACAGTGTTCGACTGAATGGATTATAAATGAAGGCAAACTGCATGAGTAAAAACCGTATCAATCTACTTATGCTGCCTTAAAAGAACTACACTCTTTTTATTTATAAGAACATTTTTTGTAAGAACGTTGAGGCTGAAACTACTGACACTTGTACATCTTCGGGCCCGTTGTCAGGGGGGGGGGGTGAACGGGGGGCGCAGGCATCCCCCCCCCCCCATGGACGTGAAGGTCCGTGGCAGTCTGCTCAGATAGTAAATAAAATTTACTATTAGAAATATAATTTTTTTACCCAAAATGTCCTTTTATTTAACCTGTGAAACAATCTCTGTAAAGTATAATCAACATGTTAAATATAATATCGGGTGTTAATGTAAAATCCCCCCTACCAAAATTATAACCCCGAGTCCGCTAAGAAAATTCCTGGATACGGGCCTGACCTTTTAAGAAAACACTAAATTCAGGCTGTACTTTGATCGCAGTAAGGGTTGCGTGAATGGAAAATAAAAATTTAAGTATGTACCCAATCCTATAGAAATAATTCAACATTTTAAGAACATTTCAAGGCTGAAATCCAGCCTCGGCCTCGAAATTAGACGTTCTTATAAAAAAGGAGTGTATTTTCTGGCGGAGCGTTAAAATGTAATTATGATTGCACAGGCTTTCATGGCTTCACCGAGATCGTTCCTTGCGTTTAATGGGCGTGGAAAAAGAAGAACGTTGGGCTGTGGTTGGTCGGCCCTACAAGGTGATATCTTATGTATATCATCCATCCGTCAGGTGTTTAAAATGTGCGAGACGTTCCTTTCATTCAAAACTAAAGTGAGTCTAAAGGTCAGCGGAGTCACTTGCAACGCAAACAAATAAACCAAATGAAGGTTGATTGATGTCCATAGTCTTGAAGCTCACGGAATATACTACGAGCTGCTCATAGCTACGATTTACCTTCGATCAGCTGTTTTATCGAAATCAATAACAGGTTCTCTCCAGCGTGTGAAGTACTTTGCAATTTGAACAATTCACTTCTGCCACGTGGTGACAAAGCTTGTCGACACGAGAATCAGAATGGAGGCCAGTCATATGGTAATATGTAGTGTTTACCTTTTGTAGCTTAAGTAAAGTACTTGTTTTACTGTTGCTGTTTAAAAAGTAATCATAACCCTTAACCTATAACCCTTAGATCTTGCGGCTTGCGCCCAACGATGTCGTACTCTGCAACAGACGGGCGCGCCAAACGACATCAGCCGATCAGGCATTAACAAAAGCTATTTTAGATAAAGCGAGTTATGCGTGTCGTCTTAACGCAAGTCGTAAAAGAAAGCTCTATTATCAGTTGTTACCGGTTGCCCAGTTATGATAATACATGTACAGTAATCGTTAATAATATATGAAAATGTTGCACGATCCGTGCTGTGAGTAAATGTATACGCTCGTCGCGGGTGGTGTTGAGAGCGTCACTTGAGCGCCACATATTTAAATGAAAATTTCCACATGCAAAGGAAATATGATGGGATTTAGACCCTTTTTTTGGAACTTGATTTTTCTTGTAGCACCTCAAGTTGTAAACAACCCCCCTCAAATCACAAATGCCACAGAAATATGTGATTCAAGCATCACTAGAACCTAAGTTAAGTGATCCAGTTCCCCATGTGAGTTCTTGTAGCTCAGTGGGTGGAGCATCGGGCAATGAGAGGGTTATGGGTTCAATCCCTGCTTGGGTCCAGAAATTGTTCTGAAGAAGCTGCAGGCAACTTTCAAGTTATTTAACACTTGTGTCTCAGCTGCATCACAATACAAGTTTATTGAGTTATTTGATCAACCTTAATTTGTTTTAAGAAATTTTTGGGGGATACTTTAAATTTCCGTACATTTTCCACTATTTAATATTAGGTTCTTAATATGGATTACTGGCTATGCAATTACAGCTTGGGCTACTTATGTCAAAAAAGGAAGTACACGTAGATGGTACCATAAACTTTTTTTTGCATTTTTTTCAGAATGAAAACCCCATTTTAAAATTTACCCAGCATAGTAAGGGTGTTATGTGGCCATTAAGATACCCTTGAAAAATTGATTTGTTTATGGTCAGCATCAATGATTGTTACATGGGAGTGTGCAGGAGGGGGGTAGGGGAGGGGGGTAAAATAAAAATTATTCTGACACAGGTTTTCGGTTTCTCCAGTTTGGATTGAAATAGGCTATGGGGATTTCTTTTGGGTCAGAAATTTATGTATTGCCATATTCTTCTACACTACATTGTTACTTTCCTTTAAAAAAATCTGGAGAATTTTGCTTTTCATTTTAAATAATTTGTTGTATATAATCAATTGCTTTATTCTCATAACCAAACAACCTTTTTTGAGTGGGTGATGTAAAGAGAAGATAGATGTTGATCAAGTGTTAGGGCTGAAAAGATCACTTTACACTGACCTGCAGATAATGGTTTTCAGAGTTACTTTGAAGCAACCAAATCTAGCATGAGCACAGAACGCATGTTTGTATCTCAATTTATAAACATTAAATTAAGGTTGCATGCATTTACCGTAATTGATTGTATTTCAGATTAGAAAATAGAAGCAATAGGAGGCATGCTCTGATTCGCTGCATTTGTGTGTTTTAAAACTGGATAGAGCCACAGATTATGTCATGTCACGCAAGCATGACATCCTGCGTACAGCAAGAACAAACTTTTCAAGGTCAAATACATCATTTTTAAAATGCCAAATTGCTTATGTTTTTAGATGATATATTTTCTAAAAGGAATAAAACAGTGTCACTCGTGTCACTACAAGAATAGAACACGGAGTGACGTAGTAGCTAGGACACTCAAAAAGCAGAGAGAAAACTCCTCTTCATCTTGTTTTCTCTCAACACTTTCTCGTGTCCTACTACGTCACTCTGCGTTCTATTCTTGTATAAAGCCATGTGTGACACTGTTTTATCCCTTTAATAGGAATACATTTTGGAAGATTATTACATGTAGATACCCTCTTCAAGCAGTAAACAATAATAACAATAAAACAATTGGCCTGGTCTTAATTAGAATTACCGATTGAGATTAAAACACACAGTTTGTCTTGTACATGTATATTTTAAAGGAAACAGTAAATACTGATCAGTTGAAAGGCTCAAAGAGTTTATACAACAAATTTCTATTCCAGAATATGGTCATTAAACACACCAGGGTTGGAAACTGGCACCAGCCTGACGGCCAGTGGCCACAAAATTTCTCTTTGGGCTGGTAGATTTCATGAAGCACCAGCCTGTCTGGCCTGTACATTTTATAGAAAAAAGACACACATTTGTACAGGATACCCGTGAATTCATATTGTAAACAAATACCTTTGTAACGTAACTGTAATGTACTTTAGAAAATAGAAGTGATAGTATGCACACTCTGATTCGCTGCAGTTGCATGCTCTAAAACTGGATAGAGCCACGGATTACGTCATGCACGCAAGCATAACTTCCCGCATACGGCAAGAACAAGCTTTTCAAGGTCAAATAAATCATTTTTAAAATGTCAAATTGCTTATGGTTTTAGATGATCTATTTTCTAAAAGGAATAAAACAGTGTTGCGCGTGGCTCTTTACAAGAATAGAGCACGGAGTGATGCAGTAGGCCACTCAAAAAGCAAAGAGAAAACTCATCTTTGCCTTGTTTTCTCTCAACACTTTTCTCATGTCCTACTATGTCACTCCGTGTTCTATTCTTGTAGAGAGCCACGTGCAACACTGTTTTATTTCTTTATAATTAGTAACTCATCTTCCCTTTGGACTTGAAATGAAACTTGCAATTTTTTGAGATATTTTAACTCTATGATTCTTATCCATTTTGCATGGTAAAAGATGTACAATGCAAAAAAATGATGTACATTATAAATTTGTAACTCAGAAAGAATGTTCATTGCAGGACAATGAGAATTTCACCTTTAAAAGACTATTTAAACCTTTGACACATTTACAATGCATATCTTAAGTTAAACATTATTTAGATTAATGAAAAAATGCCAATTTATTATGGGCTCAGGTGAAATCTTTGTTGGGCTGGTGGATTCCTTTTGCTACTGGCCTGGCTGGCCAGTGCTGAACAAAGTTGGTTTCCACCCCTGACACACCCTAAAATTTTCGAATATAACTTCGATTTATTAAAAGTTTTAGTGTGTAAATTAATCTAAAAATAATTTTATCTCCTTTAATTTATTCTGACTTATTGATTAGTTCTGTTCCTGACATTCCCTTGAGTCCCAAAGACAATACAACACACAGCAGCATTTTGCGGTGACGGGTTCCAGGCCCACAGTATAATATAATATTGCTATAACAGCAAAATACAAGTAAACAACCAGTACATGAGCCAGAACCACAATGAGCTGACTCGAGTCTCTTGACACTTAATATACCCATAATATAATTATCATAAACACAAAGAACCATACAAAATCAATTATATACTGGTAATCGAACTCTTGTCCATATAAGAACGCCTTTCTCTTTCCATTCCCAATTCATTGTCATTCATTGTCCATTACAAGAGAAATCCATTTCTTGTGTATACATTAAATTTGTTTACTTTATAATTTTCTTTAGATTATTTCTATTTTTTATTTTATTATTTGAGGACTCTCCTGTAAAACACGTTGTGATGTTTGTTTCCTCATTATAGATTTATTTTTATTATTTAATATTATTGTTATTATTATTATTATTATTATGAGCTACAGATCACAGTATTATTTATACTGGAGAATCCAGGTCATCCTCTTTAGAGGATCCTGGCCAGTCATCATCAACAACAACAACAATCTTTATTTGGCACTCAATTGTTACATTAATGTAAGTGAATTTAAAACTATACAAGAACAGAGAGTGCAGGCCACCTGTAAATAACCATGTGGGGCTACTCTAGACAGGTGGCCATTCAGAATGAATTTTGAAGAAGAAAGTCAGAGATAAAATAGCCTAGAGCAAGTAAGAATACAGTGAGTGCTAAATCTTATACACAGACAAACAAACAAACAAAAGATAAAAAAGGAAACCAAAAAAGAAAAAAGAAAGGAAAAATAACCTCACAAATGCAAGCACAGTGCAGTTGGCAAACTCAAAATGCTAGTTAGGAAACATCATCATTATTATTGTTCTTTATTATTGTTATTATGTTGACTAAATATTGGGACTGTCTTCGTACAGATTGAAATGTCCCCTGATAAACACATTGAGCATCCTGATAGTGATTTGAATACCATCATGGAGAGTGGACAAGCTGACAGGGACAAGCTCAGAAATGGCACCTCCCCTCACAGGGCACATCACTGGAGCAATCTGCAAACTGCCTGCAACTTCTGGGATGATTACAGTTTTCAGATTGTGGCTGTGGTTGTTGCTCTTATATTGCTTGGTTACACAATTGCAGGTTCGTACATCCTAGGGCCAACTTTTGGGTGGGAACTGAGGGAACAGTTAACCTTTCTTTGACAAGATTATATATTATTATTATTATTATTATTATCTGCTTCCCCTATACACTGTCCCTTAATTAATACTTGCAACAGGCTTAGCCAATTGGCTCAACATTAAGAATTTTAGGTCACTGGCCCAATGGACAGATAAAATTAAAAACTTGCATGCCCAGGATGAAAGTGGACTAGCCCATATTTATTTGTGAAAAAATGGAGTACGTTGCACCTTTGCACAAGCTTCTATTACTTTTCTCCTTCTACAATTTCATCTGAGTTGCTGACTCCCTAGTCTACCATTTTTTTACTGGCCTATACTGGCCCATTTAGGGGGTGAAAAGTGTGTTTGGGCAATTGGGCCAGCATTGATGTTGAGCCTTGCATGCATAAAATGAAGTAAATTATCTGCTCTCCAATAGGCTAAAGAAGAATATTAAAATCAAAAATTAAAAAAAAGAATAAAAATCAATCTTAAGCACCCCTCCCATGTTTATTTGTTATGTAGGATACCTGTGGTATCTCACACTATATAAATAAGTCCGTTAATGATAATTTAATAAGCTACATGTAGGCTGGTTTGCAATGTATCAAAATCTACATTTTGGTACAGTATCTATATGTTTTTGTTAGCATCCCAAATAACTAGGCCCAACCAGGGTCTTTTCTCATGATCATCCATATAAGGGACCGGTCATTATTTATGGAATGTACCAGGTCGGGAAAATAGTCTACAAAATTAAAAAAAAATTCATGGCCCGTTCTGTTGAGCAAAAAAAAATTTGAGACCCGTCCAAGCATGCTAATTTTTTTTAGACCCGTCACTTAAAAACAAGCTGTTTTTTTAATGATTCTATTCCCCAAAGTAATTTTTTCAGCTATTAAACTGACTACCAACACACACCGGCTTGCATTTATTGAGACATTGTTAACCATTCTTATATAAACAACATAACAAAAACCGTGAACACGAAGAATTATTTGTCCTATAAAGCCAATCAAGGACGAGATCGTGACCAGAAAACCACGCCAGCCGACGGGCTAGCGGTTTATCTTAGCTTTTGTCTGGATTGGCCGATAAACAATAAACTTTTCGAAAAATATGG
>JANSTQ010163244.1:0-10664 GCA_026167885.1 Bergia puertoricense
CTATGCATCTGTGATAACTTGGCTCAGAGCACGATTATCATTCGAGATTCTTAGATCCGTCCACCTGAGCGTTAGAGATTCTAGGACATCTTTTCATAGGGGGAACGAAGTACTGGAAGATTTTAAGTTAAATGTTAATGCAGCAGAAGATTTTTAGATATTAAATTTTAGTCCCAGGAGAGGGTATTTGAACTGAGACTGGCATATCATTGTTTAGATTTTTTTTTATCATCTTTCTTTTTTTTCTACTGTAATTTTAGTAATTAGAATTTTTGGCCTTTTTTAGATTTTAATTATGCATTGTATCTATTGAAAATTGTAGTTTTTTTAACGTTGGTCTATAATGTGGAAATAAAGGTTTATTAGTTATTACTATTATTATTGTTATCATTATCATTATCATTATTATTATTATTATTATTAAGCGGTGTAAAACAAGGCACCACCACACTTATTGACTGTTACGGCTACCGTAGACTTATGGACCCATCGTTTCCAATGTCACTACACTTGGGATGGGTCCATAAATCTGCTGTGACCCAATGTGGCAATCAAAACGTATGTCCTGTTCTACAGAACACCAATTAACAACTACACAAAGAACATTCGCACAGTGATAATGAATACAACTACAATCCATTTTATATCCATTTGTAAAGTTTATTTATCAACAATACCACTAAACAAAGAGTTATAATATATATTTATAATCTAACGCCTTCATGCAGTAACTCTATTTCAGCAATAGCAAGTAACACATTTCATGCCCGGCAGCTTTAAAACATCCACACAAACGGTTTATAAATGGCAAAAAATGAAAGCTGAAGCAAACCATCCCTATGCTAAGTTAAAGTTATAGCAGTCATTAATATTAACCCTTTTATGTACCAAAGCAAACGCAAAAGCTTCAACAGCCTCGGAATTACTGTCTCCTTTGCAGAGCAGTATTTGCTATTCATTTGCTGTTCTTTCTCTTTTTGAAGTGAAATGCAAATGGTTTGTCTTGTGGAGAAGCTTTATCTGTGGAAAGAAAATTTTAAAAAACGTCATGGGTGTATTACGGATAAATTAACTCAGTGAATCAATGAACATAGAATTGATATCTTGTGCATGATGTTCCTAATTTAATAACTAGCTTGCTGCAGCAAATTTACAGCTAAACGCATCTTTATCTCCTTGATAAAATCTTTCTAGGAAGACAATCCAACCAAAAATGATATTTCTGGTTACCTGGCTTGTTTAAAGGGGCAGTTTTACGTTTATTCCGCACACTAGAATTTATGCTTTCCAAAACTAGTTCCTTTCACGGTTTTCCTCAAAGTTTATTGATCAAAGCGATTTAATTTGACAATGAAAATCTTTTATCGAACAGAATTTCGTTGCATTTGATGCTACAATACGTTAAACAATAATTTATCTTACGAGCTAATACTAAATTGGCTTCACCACTCAGTCGTCCTCGAAATTAAACCAATCACACTGTATTTGTAAGATTTGACCCAGAATTGTGCTTGATTTATTTGCAGCAAAATTATTTTTGTATAAGCAATGTCCTATGCTGAGCCGAGGAAAGATTGCGCAATCACACCGCGAAACACCCCTTTTAACCCCTTATGGTTATTCCAGGTAATCAACACCTATTTCCATTTCAGTTCTCTATCTTTAACACTTTGTGTCTTACCCTAGAACGGTTGGGCCTTCTAGAGAAACGTGAACGGTTGGGGGGTGGGGGGACGAGTCGTTGCCCCCACCCCCCACTACTTTCAATATGCCTCGTCTGTTCGTCCTGAAAGTTGGCATGTGTGTTCAGCAGTCTTTAAGCTTTCAATTAGGTGTAGTCAGGTGTTCACTAATTAATTGACCTGGTTACAATATCCAAATAAATAACGTCACTTTTCAAAAAATTCTGTTTTCCGTATTTTTCTGACCAGTTGTTATGTCAACTAAAGTAAGTTTCCCGTGCATTGTGGTTACCATAAATAAACAAAAAACTATAAAAACTTGTTTCTTGTGTGTAAGGTGCTTGTTTCTAAACGAAAAATGCAAAAAAGTTAATTTTTTTTTTACAAAAACTGACACTTTTTCCAAGTTTAGGAATAGATTTAGAAAAATCCAAAAGGGTTAGCAAATTGAAATCAATGTTTACTAATAAGTAACAGCTTCTAGAAAGCTTTTGGGGAAATATTAAAAACTCTGCACGAAAGCTGAAAAAGTCGATTAGCATTGTTACATTTGTCTTCGGACGTTGAGTCAGTTGATCTACTATTTTTAGATTTCGGGAGCCCAAAACAAATTTCTGAGCGACAAAATAGTTTATGGATCATATAGCAATTGATAATTCCGAAATCCAAACGTCCCACACGCTATCTTCTTTTATGTCTAAAATTATATAAGAAACCCACATTATTATATATTCTTTATATTTAGGATATTTAATTATATAATTTATGAAAACAGAGCATATTGTAAAAACTTGTTTGTGGGACTAGATACGTCCTACTGGGAGAATGGCTTTGACTTTTAATTGTAGCTCGTTTTCAATAAAGGCAATTATTTTTTTGCAATATCCTCTAGCAACGTAACTGGAGTGGTAGTACCCCCACTGGCGACTGTGGAATGTATACAAACCGTAATGAATAAGTTGGCAAATACATTGAGTGTAAAATTTGTAATGTGTTCCATGTGTAAAACGTACGTCATAAGAAACCTGAAGTTACCTGAACATTTGATTTTGCTCATTTTGCCCATGGCGTCGAGGAACTCAGGAATAAAATCCATGTTGAAAATGATGGTTTCATCCGAAGCTATCTTCATCAGGGAACCAATATTTAGCTCTTTGGTCCAGAAACCAACAGGAAAAATCTGCACACCTTTTCGTTTTAGTGTCTCGGCGGCCTTGCTCAGGGGAATCATTATAGCGGGTTCCCAAGTCTGCATACCATCCGTGAATACTATCAGCACCTTCGAGTATTCATTTAAAACAATTAAGGCGTTAGAACAATCATACACCATAGGAAAATTATATGAAAAACAAAAGTGTGTTAATCACCAGTCCGGCCAAGTCCAAGCTTCGAGTTTATTCTGGGACTTAGGTAGTCCCTTCTGGAAGAACATCTTCTAACCAAACATTTCTCATGGAAATCTTTGTCGCGTTTCATTTCCGGAGAAACTTCATCGCAATATTTATTTTATTGCTAAAGTCGTAAATGGCCTACCGGTTTTTTTAAAAAAGCACTCTAATACAGCCTTCTGTCTACAGACGGAATGTTGACATCCAATGAAAGCAAATCTTAAAATAGCAGCAAATTATTTACAATTTGTTGTGTCATGTCTCAATGCTTCTACAGTAGTTTGTTGTTATTTTGAACATTTCTCTCTCTCCACTTCCTCTCAGCCAGAACCTACAATGATAAATACCTAAGCTATGGATATCCGTAGGGGAACGAAAATAAATGCTTGACCTCCTACTTGCTGTACTGCCAGGGGGGAGAAAAATCTCACAAGTACTACATCATTTAATTTATTGTATCATGAAGTCTCAGTTTTTTGTAGTTTGTACATTTTGATACTGTATTCCTATGCCTTTTTTAAGCACCTCATTTTTTTGTTCGGTGAAAAGGTGTTCGTAATGCTAATGTCTGATATAAAACGTCCGAATTGTTTTAAAACGTCCGATCATTTTTGTAAGTAATTGTTGGTTTTCGCTCAATCCCCAGATATTCAAATGACAAAGGACATGGCGGCCATGTTGGTGTACACAACAAAAGAAAGTAATTACAACTCTATTGTTACTGTACACCACATGGCGGTTATGACGTCAAATGCAAGCCAAGAATATATTTATCAAAGTACCTTTCTCACGTTCTTTCGTGATCCGCCGAGTTTGCTGAACATTTCCTTGGATGCCATGTGCAGTGCCAGGTCAATCCTGGACTTTCCTTTTCTGTACTGCATGGCCTGAATCAGCCGCTGTAATTGCACAGTGTTTAGTTTCTTCCCTTTCAGCGTGTTGAATCCAAAGGACAATTTGGGTTCGCCATCTATCAAAATGGCGGCCACGTGTGTGCCTTGTTCAGAGATTGTGTATGATTCAACCACTGCTTGCATCACCTTCTGAATCTTCTTGAAGTTCTTGTAGCCAATGCTGGCAGACGAGTCTATCAGAAACCCGAGGTCGAGAGGAGTCTCGCACACTGAAAGTGTTAAATTTAAACCGAATAAATAAATAAATACATAAATACGTAAATAGAATAAATAGAAATGCAGTCCACGACACCGGGAATACTCTACTCTTTTCGAGAAGTGCGCGGCTCTTTTAAGTTTCCCTATAGAGAGAACGTCGAGTGACAAGACCAACGGCTTAACGTTCCTGTCCACGGACGGTGTGAAGAAAGAAGGTCACAAAAATAACCATCGGCTAGGCCGGGGATTGAACCCAGGACGTCCTGGTTGGTAGTCAGAGATCTTAACAAATGCTCAAACCTTGTTTTGGCTGCTGTTTCAGCTCAAGCCAATTTCTTAACATCTTTTCCCTGCATTATTAATACAATGAGGTTTAAGAGGGACTGATAACACACGGCAAACTCCCTGAAATAGTAATAACACCTACTTCTCCAACTTGGTTAAAATGAAAATATTGAGAAAGGTCAAGGGAATCTAGCAACACACTGTAGCTCGTGTTTAGGGATGAAAGGGTTATATCTGAACTTACTTTAAAGAAGGAGCATCGTGACGAAACAAATACATGGCTTTGTAATTTAGTTTCGTTTGGCCGAACCGAGAAACAATTTGTTTTCATTGTGCGTTAAAACTTTGGACTGCGTTTGTCTGTTTTTAAAATCTTCGCCAATGTCGGATTTCTTGAGATAAACCCTCCAAATATTCGCTACTTACACACTTGGCCTCACTCTTTCGATTTTTGTCATTTAAAAAGAGCTACCTTTGAGTTTACGAAGTCTATGAGCCGAATCTTCGCCCCTCCTGCAACTGGGGGAGTATATCTACAAATCGGAATTCTGAGACCTGAAGGGACTGAGAACTGATCAGAGAAAAGGCTCTGGAGAGGCTAGGGAGCTTAATAAAGAAGATACACAATCTTATTTCCCTTTAAAAGCATTACCTTGATCGTTCCGCCCATCCTTTTTGGGGCTGAGGACTTTCTTAGTTGGCGGCATGCAAATTAACCTGCAGCCGTCACTGCAACACTTGTCGACCCCGTCACAATCCACGTCAACGACGCACTTGTTCTTTTCTTTCGAAGGACATCGCAGTGGCAGACTGCGCAGCGGACATTCTCCTGTCTTGATAACTAAGAATAATAAAAATGATAAATACAATAAAAAAGATAATAAAGATAATGATAATGATAATGATAATGATAATGATAATGATAATGATATGATAATGATAATGATAATGATAATGATAATGATAATGATAATGATAATGATAATGATAATGATAATGATAATGACAGTGACATTGACATTGACAGTGACAATGCATGACAATGACAATAATAGTGATAGTGATAATAATAATGATAACGATAACAATAATTTGTTGATCATAATCAGACAGGTTAACTCTGACATGCTAGGATACAACTACAAAACAAGTTCATAAGAGAAACCGAGAAATATAAAACCAAACTGCCCTGAGCGGGACTAAAACCCACGACGCCCAAATAAAACGACAGGCGTTCTTACCAAATGAGCTACTGACGCAACCACAGTGGTTGAGAGAAAACGACAACAACTCAAAAAAGATGTGGCAATCAGCTCCCTCAACCAATGCGGTTTCCTCGGAGCTCAGTCTGTTAGAGCGCCTGCTATATCAGCACGATATCGTGGGTCCATGTCCCGCTCCGGGCAGTTTGATCTTTTCCTTTCTCGGTTTTTCTTTCACTTGCTTCTGGTTACACCCTTCATGTCTTCATGTTAACCTCTCTAATGATGATCATACAATTCCCGGTTTCTCTTACACTTTTCTCTGGTTACTTCCTAACATGTCAGAGTTAACCTATTTGATGATGATCATACAATTCCCGGTTTCTCTTACACTTTTCTCTGGTTACATCCCTTCATGTCAGAGTTAACCTCTCTGATGATGATCATATTGATCGAAGCATGATTATATCTAATAAAGAACATATCCAGTACAGAGCATCCATACCTTTAATTTAAAAGAAAAACGTCTAAAGCTATGCCATCTATAGCCTCCGCCGTAGGCAATTCTGGTGTTAACTCACCAAAACCGAAATGTAAAATTAGATGGCAATTTATGTTGATGTATTGCAAGTGATGGTGATTGAGCCAGGGCGAAAATAACGAGAATCTCCTACTCGCGCCTCGCTTCGCTCGGCGACTCACTCGGGGCCTTCGGCCTCTCAAACCTGCTCGTATTTGTTGCCAGAAACACCAACTGAAGTTGCCTGCGGAGGAGGTTATACCATCAAATGTTCGATCTCTTGCCGCACACCTCTAAGAAACTGATTCTCAACAAAAAGTTTGACGTATTCCCATTGAGCGAAACCTGGCTTATTTCTACCTGGAGTGACTCTGAACTAGCAGTCAATGGCTATACAATCCACCGTTGTGACAGAGCTAATACCGCGAAAGGAGAAGGAACAACGGATCGAACTTCCTGACTAAGAAATATATACCTCTTATTAACCGAGTGCGAGGTCCGTACCGTAAGTTACGGACCCGAGTTTTTTTTCCATTCTTATGAGGAAAAAAACGAGGTCCGTAGTGTAACACGTCGTGCACACGTCACGATGTTAGTTACCTGTTCAGTTCGAGTGGAATGGATGTTTTATTTTGTTTCGTTGTATTTAATTTGTTTTATCAATAATTGTTTGACTCTTTTCGGTTGATGGGGTTGTTTAAACGTTTGGAATCCCAAGGAGGACTTATACAGGTAATTGGAATGAAAGAACAAAAAAAAGAATTAGAGACAAAATGAGCAGGATGCAGAAGATTTTCTGAAACGACAAATCAACTATCGATATTAGTTGGAAACAAGGTTAAAATATAAATTTGCCAATAAATTATTACAATTGAATACTTGTAAAATGTTCTTATATAGCTTATCAGTTTTGCAAACTTGATCTCGATCAAGGCAATTTGATGAACAACATTTCTTCGACTAAAGGAATTCGCTGTCGATCGTTCTGTTTACCGAAGCCGCATGAATTAAAGTTGCGCTCGATTTGGACTTTGTTGTTTATGCCGAATTTTTTGCCTGTTTTTCTTTGCAGAAAATAACAAATGTCAACTAGTCATTCTGTGTTTCAAAAATGAAAATGAATCGAGAGTCTTCCTCCAATTCGGCGACTTCAGTAGTGTTTTCCTTCTCGGTGTTTACTTCTGGAAAAAGTTTAATTTCGAAATTAGGCAAGTTTTCTTCACCATCACTGTAGTCGTCATAATTATGGACTTTAATATTGTGTAGTTGAACAATATTCTCGGTCATTTTGTATGATTTTGTCGCAAAGCAAAACAAAACATACACCGCTTTCTGACAGGTCCATAACGAATTAGCCAATCACAGCGCGCGAAATTACCCAGCCATATAATAAATGCTGCTTATGCATGTCTCGCGGTAAGGTAACACTCTGCTGGGCCAACATTGTTAATTAGTATATTCTACCGACCTCCTAACTCAACGGCAGATACATACAGTCATATTACACACTTGCTGGAAACTGCATCCTGCAACTGCGACATAATCATTTTGACTGGTTTAGATGTCCTAGACAACATACGTAAACTGCAAACTAATAAAGATATGTCGTAATACAGGCTTGAAACAACTAGTCAACACTACCACTCGTGAATGCAATGGTACAGCTACTTTATTGGATCATTTATACATTATACACATGAAAACAGAAGTTATGGTTCCTGTCTATGGACCAAGTGATCATTATCCAATCTGCTTTACGCACAAATTTGGCAGAGGTAAATATCGCAAAGATCATCACGAGAAGATTGAACACAGAAGTTTCAAAAATTTCTCTAATCAAGAATTTATTAATGATCTTCATAGTCTATACTTGATGCTTTTTATGATGTTGAAAACAAGCTTGTTATGAACAAGCACGTACCGCTTGTCACTCAAAGGGTGGAAAACAAGCAACCACCAGGATGGATGACTCATGACATTCTTCAGCAAATAAGCGTCAGATACAAGTTAAAAGCACGTGCAAAGAACAATATACTAGCTAGTACAACGTACAAAAGAGTCAGAAACAATGTCGTCAAAATGATTTCCAATGCAAAGTGATACTATTTTGAAGAAAAAATACTAGAAAACAAAGACAACACAAGAAATCTTCGGAAATAGCTAAAACAGACTGCGCCAGCTAGACCTTCTTCCAAAGTACAAATCGCTAGTAAAGTTAATGAAGGACACATAACAGACCCTGTGAAAATTGCAGATGCTTTCAATGAATATTTTACCTTGCTAAATGTAACATCAGAGCCACCAGAAGGTATAGTAACCATATAGTCCGAGCTCGATACTCTTTTACACAACTTCATCAATAATCATATACAAGATGAAGATCAATTCTGCATCCCGCCCATTACTAAAGGAATCACTGAAGCAGATCTGAAAAAAATCCCATCAAAAAAAGCAACGGGACTAGATGGTATCAGTATTTGTGCATCAAAGGAAGTATTGTAAACAATATGCCCAGGTCTTGTTCATGTATATGATGGAAGCATCAGTCAAGGTGTCTTTCCACCTGCCAGCAACAGTAACATCACTTCACACAAAAGACTCAACAAACGAGAGAAACAACTATCGCCCAACATCTGTCTTGCCTACACTGTATAAACCTCTAGAAAGGCATGTAGCATCAGCCTGTCTTCAACACCTCACTACAAACAATTTACTTTACAAGAATCAGTCCGCCTACCGCCCCTACCACGCCTGCGAAACTGCACTACTATATATCTCTGACAAATGGCTTAAGGCTATGGACAACAGTGAACTGGTTGGACCTTAGTAAGGCAGTCGCGACATCCTCATAGCAAAGCTTGCCAAGTATCACACTAGCTCATCTGCATCCAACGGATTCAGATCTTACTTATCCGAACGTAGACAAGTCTGCCCAGTCGCTGGTATGCATTCTAACCCTTAGAGCAGCTTAGACGGTGGAGTCCCGTAGGGTTCAATTTTAGGCCCTTTCCTCTTCTCTGTCTATACAAACGATCTGCCTCTTTTGTTAAAGAGAACTAAAGAAGACATCTATGCTGATGATATTACCATTTGGTCAAGTGGAGCCAATGCAGTGACATTGAAAAAAAACTCCAAATGAAAGTCTAACCAAAGCCAACAGTTGGTGTAAACTCAATGAAACGTAACACTAAAAAGAGAAAGCATTTACTATATGGCACTGCACAGAAGTTCCATCACAAAAACAAAACTACATTGGAACTCTATTGACAACGAAAAAATAGAAAAATCAGTCGGAGAAAAACTCATTGGTGTCGCTATTGACTCTAACCTCTTATGGGACGCAAATATAAACTATCACAAATATGCCTCTTTAAGGGAGCAAAAGTCTGTTTAACTATCGAATGCAAACAAATGTGATATAATGCCCTCATAAAGCCAATTCTTGAGTACCGTCTGGGATAACTGCTCTGTTGCAAACCTTGAAAGATTGTTAAGATTACAAAAATGATGTGCAAGATTAATATTTGATGTCATCATATAAGTGATAGATCGGTAAAGCTTTTTAATAAATTAGGTTGGCTGCCTACGTATTAGTAGAAGTTTGCCATGATCTATTGAAAAAACACCCCGCAAATCCGAATGGTTCCTGAGAGTTTGATAACCGCTGATATATTACGATGGCCGCGCGCGCGTCGCTCACAATTTGGCACCATTTCCCCGCCTTTTTTGCAGACCGTGACCGTAGCTCGTCGGTACTAACTTTTATCAGATTTAAAAAACATTGAAAAATGCACTATCTATGCACTCATAGAAAACGCCAGCTCGTGTTCTAACTGTTAATTAACAAAATTTGTTAATGCTTCGTAAAGTAATAAGCCGAGGTTATTATCCTGAATATCTCTGCACCTATTTCAACATGTTAGGTTTACTCATAGCTATCGCACTAGATCTGCTATCAATAATGATATTATGACACCGTTATGTAAGAGAAACTCGAGGCTTAAGGCTTTTCACTCAAGTGGATGTTGTCTGTGGAATAATCTAGATAGCTCATACAGAAACATAATCTCCCATGAAAAGTTCAAGAAAAGGTTACAGAATAAGCATCTCGAAGAGAACTCCACATTAGAAAACTTTAAGATCAGTAGGACTTTATAGCGGCAACAGTGTATAAAACAAGTTTGCAATCATTTATGCGCGTCAGCATTGTAATTTTCAATCAGTTTAGATTTAAAATTTATTTCCAGTCGTTTTCTTTAATTTGCTTTTCACTTTCAGTAATTCCTATAGTTTTAATATTCTTTTTAGGAGGACAATTATGAAAACTACTTGGTTACCAGTAACACTAACATGTATATTTACCCTCAGTAAATAAAGTATAATATTATTAATAATAATAATAATAAAACCATTTGTATAGCGCTTATTCGGTTAAGTGCTAAGCGCTTAACAATAAAATTAGCCTAACTATAAAT
>JANSTQ010163255.1:0-10663 GCA_026167885.1 Bergia puertoricense
CATCCCACCCTCCAAAAAAATAATACAGCCACTATAAGAAACTGCTGGATGTATAAGAATATTAAGTGCTGGACATTTTCAACAAGAATGGCCTGATAAGCTGGAAATGAACAAGAGTATCACCCAAAGACTAACCAATGCACTTAGGTATATCAAGGGAAATCACCATAATTTTGAAAAAAGATCAATTCACTTGCCAAACAACATTGTAGCAAACAAGATGATGGATGTTGTGGACTGAAAGGCATCAAACAATGTTCCTCCACAGATAAGTGATTTTTGTGTATTGTATTTAGTGTTCGCATTAAGTGATTTTAGAAGGAATGTTAAACATTCTGTCAGAATATGAGAAGGAAAGTATTTCGTTGTCTGCTACTTTTTATATCAGGGAAAAATAAAATAATTCTCCATTCTGGTCCTGGCCTTAATGTGATGACACCATGCTACCTTGAAATTTGCAACTTCTGTTGCCCTTGGTTGGAGAGTCACATATCCATCCTGGCTTAAAACCACAATGTCAACCAAAAAACTTACTTGCATTATCATATTTTTAAGTTCGATAAAAGAGTTGATTTTAATAATAAGATTCTGAAAAAAAGAGTTTTGCTTTGAAAAAATTAATGGTCAAATACATTTCTGAATGGTTTCTTTTCCTTGCAAAATGGGCTTTGAATGGGTTTGTTGTCTTTTTATGGTGACAAAAAGGATTATGCAGAAACCGTGTGATAGTTTATAAGTTATAAAATCAACAACCCGTTAAGCAAAACCACTGTACAGTTTATGGTCATTTGGTTTCTTTCTTTTGGGGGTTTTAACTGGCACAATTTTAAGTAAAGGGGCATTGAAATTTTTATGAATACTTTTTATATCTTGGTTTCATTGTTTGTTCATCTGTAAAAAATGTTTTATTTTAAAAATTATTTAAATAGATATACATGTACTTAGTTTGTCTTACCAAGTTTGGCTTTGGTTGATATATTCCAAAGGTTAAAGGTAAAGCTAAAGCAACTTTCTTTAACGAGGGTAATATGTGACAGTAATACAACTGATATAAACTTGTGGCCCTCGGTGCACACTTTACCCCCTCCCTCTGTCAGTGCTCCATTTTACAACTGTTCAAAGCTAAAGCTACACAGATCAGAGGAAAGTTAAAGCAGATCATTGGAGTCACTGAGAATCTAACTGGGGACCTCTAGCTCTGAAGGCTGCACACTAACCAACATAGCTATGCCTGCTTCTTAATTCCAAGATTTTTTTCTTGTATTTCCCTTCCTCCCATCTTAAAACTTTTAGCTAAAATGCTTGTAAGGCAGGAAATCAAATTAGTCTAGCATTATTTTATAAACCATTTTACTCAAACACTGAGTGGTAGAGCTTTCTGATAGGCTTGATTCTGGAATAGTGTCCTTGCCACTTATCTACATAAAGACTGACAAGTTTCTGTATTGCTACAGTGAGACATATCCAGAAGAGATGATTTATACAAACTTGAGAACAAAGTTGTTAAGAGGGAAACATAACCTTTTATGGAAGTTTCCTTGTAATTCAATCATTAATTGCTGTTATCTTGGTTTTGATTTGAAGAATCATATTTTGAACCACAGAGGTGTCAATAATGTAGCTGATATAGATTAATAAAAAATTTCAGTATTAATTTTTTGGACATAATTAAAAGGAAAAATGATGCAATGGAAAGTAGTTGGTTTTGATTTTCAACTTTAGGTAAGTTTACAATTACATTTCAGAATTAATATTTAATAACTGACTACCAGCTTGTATGCTATCCATGGAGTGGCACTTGCTTGCTCAAGAAAAGCATTTGCTATGAGCATTCTAAAATCTTTTCCCTCTCCAATCTTCTTAACAACCAACAAATTCAAGGGTTAAGCTCCCCCTTACCCAAACTTAATGTTATGGGACTATGAGAGCTGTAACTTCTACGGTTACAATCATACCTTTAGTTTTAAATGTTATGCTTATGCCGTATTAGGACTGGGACTAGAATAACACAATTTAGTTATTCTTGTACGTCATATGAGGACTGTTAGACTGTGGTTACACTAGATTTTAAAAATCATTATATCACACCAGTAGTAATAATTTATACAACTGCTATAGCACTAACTTCATTAAAAAATGTCATTGCAGGATTGCAAGTCCAGGGCTGGCTGCAGTACCACTAGTTTTAACTGCTTAAAACCAGTGCAAACTTGGGGAAATGGCCAAGCTCTCACCCTCACAAGGCTGTTTGCTCACTGTTTCCTCACATTTGCAGTGAAATTCATGTTAGGATTTTGCCTCATTAGGTCGTGAGAAAATTATCTGATATTAGTTTCCTCAAGTGTGCACCGGCCTTTACATTATAACAGAAATGTATGATTGCCGCACGCCTTGGAACTCATTTTATTAATCAAAGCATCTGCAGGAATACAGAAGTGCTCATTATTTAATAGAATTATTTTTACTGTTTATCTAAACCAAGAACTTGGGACTTAACAGCAATTCAACACAGCCCAACTTCAATTTCTGTGCTAACGTGTAGACACTAAAGACAGTAGAGTCCAGTTTTAGCTGCCACTTGACTTGTTCTTCTTGCAAGACGTATCAAGTACATTAACCACAACGTCTAAAATGTACTTCAACACAAAGTTTAAGTATATATGACATAGGTAAAAGGTGTAAAACTCTCTACTTTTTAGAAAATAACTGTAAATGAAACTTAGTGTGAAACACACAACACCAATACAAACACAACGCGTAGCCAACGCTCATTCCCTGCAGTCAACCAACATACAGTGTGGTTGTACCGATTATATACACATAAAATGCATTTTCAAATAGTATTTGAAACTAGCAGATCAAAAACTTAGTATCGAAGTTTAGTGAAATTTACAAAGTAAGTATGTAAGTAATGATACTCAATTGTGTATGACCACGAAAATTCAACTTACCGTCGTCCATCTTGATTCTCTGCGTGCTAAAATAGCGACTCGCCCCAGATTCCATCTAAAGCCCCCCGATGATTTGTTTGTAGGAGAGACCCTGGGAACGAGACATCTCGCGCGCGCAACCAAATTTTTTCTCAGCGCAGATGGCCAATGTAACAGACTCACAGTAGGAAAGACGAAAATAAGGTGATAAACGGCGCGCGCAGCCTGTAAAACATAGTTGCGTGAGGCCTAGTACGGGAAGGAGAATACACATGTGTCAGGGAGAGCCGCTCCATCCTCTCTCTTGTGCACCCTGAACAAAACAAAACTAGGCCGCGCGTGCCGTTTATCGCTGATCTCAACCGATTATTACTCCTACGCGCGCCTTATTTTCGTTTTTCCTGCTCCCTGCCCCCTCACCTCCCATGTGAATCTGCCACACAGGCTAAGCGCAGACCTTTCAAGTCTCACGGTTTTTCGCAGACCTCTCAAGTCTCAAGGTCGATCTCACGGTCTCACGATTAGTCACAAAAATTTCACGGTAAACAATGAAACACAATGAAACTGGTATATTTGTATCAGTTCGAATGATTTTTCTATGCGATAATCTTTTGTTGAATGGAATGGAAATTTTCTGTCTCCGAAAAATAAAAACGAAATCAGTTATCGCTCCTCACTGGCTCTATGTGGTGAGCAAAACCGCTGGCCGCTGTTTCTTCTTTCCGTTTCGATAAACAAAATGGTGGACGTCGACGAATGATAAAGAGACTCCTGGGCTGGGGGTTCTGGCTCAGAAAAAAAAGAACAACAGCGGCAAAGGTGCAGCAAAGTACAAAACCTCATTCAAAGCAGAATGGGAGAAATTATACCCAGTTAAACGTGTTAAATGTGATCGACGCACACTAGTTCCTAAGCCTCCACCCAATCTCCAGGTTTTTCAACTTAGATTTCCAGGCTTTTGGTTCTGAGAGGTTGAGAGGTCTGTCAGCGGCAAGCCAAAAACTTTCCAGCTCAGCTAAGAACTGCAGAACATGAACATTTAGCATTGAACTAGCTTTTATGCTGATTATAAGACCGCTTCTCACGAAGTAAAAGGCCCTACTTCTCCGCAAAATTTTTTCTGACACTTGATAACTTGATCTTTAACTAAATGGAGTTTGTCTACCAAATTTGTAAACTGGTGTTAAAGTTCTCAACACGAAAGTTCAAAAAAGCGAGAAGACTATTCTTCCGCCCTGTCATTCTTGCTACAAGTCCACTCACGGATCACAAGAGCTGAGATTATGCAAGGAAAGAGTTTAGTAGTTCAGTCGGCCGTTCCCCAATTTTTCCGCATTTGGCTCAGCTTGTTTGCCGCCCCCGGCGCCAAATTATTACCGGTTGGGAGAGCCCCAAGAAATCCTCACCGGACTTGAATCAAACAAAGTGGGTGTCTGTATAAATAAAAATCTCCATGTTTTTTTCAGCATCTGTTCGTCAACTCTGTGATCTTCTTTATTTTCAGAATTTATAAATTTAAAAACTGCAAATGAAGATTTTGCATTTATTTAAACAGAAATATTTCAGTTACAACAAACCTATTACTTAAAAATATACAAATTGGTACTACTTGACAAAAAATAGAAAACAAGAAAACAAATATAAAATACCGGTAGTTTAAATTAAAATTGTTTTTAAATTTCATAAATTATTTTTATGTATGGGGGCGGCTGGGGAGGGGGCTTTTTTACAAACGCTGACAAAAAAGTTTATGCTACAGCAAAGTTATTTCTTCAAAATTTCCTCTTTTTGGCTTCGTAAAACAGATAGAGAAGGAAAATGTCGAATGAAAGAACAACTAAGAAAGATTTGCCGAAGACGTGTGCCCAATTGAATTGAGTAGTAAAACATGTTTTCAATCGGCGAAAATTACAAGTCTCCTCACATATTTTCCCATGGGGGCATTCAAAAAGTACGTTCGCTAAAAATTCCCGAGTTTTGACCCCCTTCCCCATTGTTTGTTTTTGTTCGTTTTGTGATGTCCCCCTCTCCGTACGTACGGCTTCGAACTTCGACACCCCCCCCCCCCCCCTTCCCTCCCGTAAATGAAAAGTTGTTAAGCGGCCGACCCAGACATAAAAGCCCAGCCGGCACCGGGGCCTAAAAGACGTCCCTTAGACGCGAGTTACGTCTAAATGACGACTTTTGAAACCCCGATACCGGCTGGGAGACTAAATAGAGTGTATGCTTTCTAAAAAATGCGGTAAAACACATAAAAACTACAAAAAGCGTTCTCAGATCTACAGTGGGAGAAACCAACAAGAATAAAAACTTTGCTCGTTGGTTTTTTTTCAGAGCAAACGTAGGCAACGGGGGACCCCCTCTCCCTTCGTTTTCGTTCGTTTCTCATGACCATCCCTCCCCTTCGGGTGAACGTACTTTTTGAATGCCCCCCATTTGAAATAGGGAGGTATACACTATGAAACTCTATCGTACGTAAGCACAGAGTTTGCACTTTGTGTCCGAATATCTTATTGGTGATGGGTCTCATTACACGATGGAATGTGCACGGTGTTTCAGTCAAAAAAATGAGACAGTGTTTCCTAAAAGATATTTATTAATTAAATAAATAAATAAATAATTGAACAAATAATAAAGAAATAAATGAATGAATGAATGAATGAATAAGTGAATAAACGAAGTAATTTAATGAATTCATGATAAAACCCCAAGAAAAAACAACTAATTCGCCTGGCGCGCGCAAGTAGCGGCGGGAAAACAAAACGGAATATTACCCGTTGAATACCGTAGAATATGCAATATCTTTCCAGGATTCTGATTGGTTGTATCTTTAAGGCAAGGGAAAAACTGTAGTATAGTGTTGTATTTCAATGCATTGTATTACATTTTATTGTATTATGTTACATACGCGTAAAAAGCAAGGGATTCAAAGAAACAGAGCCGTAAAGTTGACTTACTCTCCTGAACGATCTTTTCAAGAGCTGATCAAAGACGAGGTAATTGAAGATAATCAGTGTCTCGGTAAAATGCAAAGTTGGGTTCAATTTCAATGCATTTACGCTAGTCACAGCTCGACTTTATTGCGTTGCAGTCGTTGAGGAATAGGATGAGTTGTAAATTGTAAAGTAGTGAATAAAAACTGAAAAATAATAAAGAAAACAAAGGCAGATAAGTCTCCCCAACTTGAGGTAACAACTCTCTTGCGCGAAATTTGTAACAAGATTTTTTTCGTTCCCTGGCTACCGGAGGCAACAGTCTCGCTTAATTGAACATTCAAATCAAATAGACATCGGCCGAAGGTCTCGACCAATCATTCAGGCAAGGTACAGATTCCGTGCCAAATCTTAGCGGCAGAAGAAGTGAAATTGCCAACAGTTGTGGCCAAGGCTATTTTGCGATCGATCAAATTCCTGACCCATTTTTAGGCCTGCTTAAAAGGTCGCGCCACTGACGTGCCGAAGTGGCAATATCAGAAAGATTAAGCATCGCGTTTATGGCAAGCGGCAAACATCAAACATTCCTGTTTATATTGCCTCAAAATCAATAGTTAGTTCACACGAAAATAGTGCCAAATAATTCTCATGTTTGTGGCTAACACGGAACTACTTACCTTCAGTTAGAAAAATCAAACGGTAAAAGGCAAATGAGGGGAAAGGTCACTTCTGTCGTTCGCCTTTCGCCGTAAACGCGATGTTTAAAGTTAATCTCTCTAATTAATAGCACGGCAGTAGTTTCAAACGTGAATTAAAATATGTCGCGCCAAGTGCAAATGGCAGAAAAAGCGAAACTGCCAGAAAACGGCAGAAAAAGCGAAACATAATTTTCATAATTTATGAATGTGTGGTACGACGTTAGGAACCACCTCCTGCTACTGCTCTTTAGCACGACAGACCTTGAAGAATTTGTAGTGTCGAGATAAATTGGAGTTGCCGTACCGAATGATTTCAAACGTCGTGCTACTGCCGTGTTAACATCAAATTTAATTCCTGGATTTAGTTCGGCAGGGCAGTGGCGCGACGTTTGAACTCGGGCGTTTGAACACAGCCGGCCTGACTAAGCTTTTTAGTACATGACATAGAGGTTCACGCTGACGTGACAGGGTTAATTTCTAAATTAGAGATGAAAAACTGGTTAGCATAATAATAACACTGGTTTGCATGTCAGAAGCTGCTAGCTTACTCTCTTACGTTTACAGTACATTTTAACTTTAAAGGATGGTTTCTACAAACAAAGTTTTGCGTTTGTCTCACAATACTCGGTGGGAAAAAATGTATTCGAGGAGAAAACAAATAAAGTTGTCTTCCACGCAGAGCTCTGTGTCATTTCACAGTTTTAAAAATAGCTGCACCAGGTGAAGGAGGTAGAATGAATTTTTTTTGTTATAACACTTGAAAAGAGCAGCGGGGTTCTCTGGCTAAGTAACCTGCATTCAAATTATTTCCCAAACTGTTTTCGCATTTTGTAAGGGAGACCTTTGTGTGGTTACGCATCGCAGGTTATCAGTCAACTGCGTAACTGTTTAACTTTGTCTGCTATCATGTCAGTTGTTCATTGATCCGATGATAACTTTCAACACAGTTCAAACTGCCTCAAGGAACGGCCAAACCTTACGCACGCACAGCCTACAAGAATGTTTCTACATCAGATAACGGGTGTACAGTAATATAGTATTAGATATGATCATGAGAATTATTGACCACCCTGTGAGGGAACCAGCTAAATGTGTTTACCCTGGTTTGAATTCACCTGGCGTAAACAACCAAATTATTCTCAATCATGAAAATTGTATTAAAACAGACTAAGAAGCACGTGTTTCTGTTTTCTTGGAGTGTAGCGACTCAGAACGAGACCTTTAGCAGCAATTTTAATTTTGAAATTTATTTTTGAAAATATTTAGAAAAGTTACTAAATCATGTGATCTAGTGTCTTTGCCAATACTTTTCGTATGTCATAATCTTTATTCAAAGAATGATGTTTATTATTTGGAATTGTTATTTTATTGATTCAAGAGTATTTTCATTTATTCTGTTTGTATCAAATCTATGGTTAATTTTACAAGGCGACCAAGTGCTCTGGAACTTCTTTCTTTTCTCATCAACAACAAAACAGGTCACCATACAGAGCGAATTCTTTCTTTCTTCAAATAAAATCACTTTTCAGACTGAACAGCCTTAATCCAAAACAGTTAGATCAATACAAACTAAAATAGGAAAGTTATTTTTAAAATACAAAAAGGTGTCTAATGAAAGAGAAGACGTTAATTTCCGAATGTCCGGAAAGCAAAACATGAAAGCCAATGAATAGCGCGCGGCATGATACGAGGAGTTGGTGCGCAGTTCAATAGAGGCCACCTGTTGTAAATATTCTGTAATCATTGAATATCATCAAATATTTTAAACAACGTCTTAAATAAAAGGTTATTTAGATCTTGTTTGGAGAATAATTTACATCAAAATCACCTCCGAGGTTTTACAAACCAGTTTGCCGTGTCTTTCATAGTGTTTAAGTCTCCCCTCATCAGCGACGGTTTTTTTCATAAGAAGGATCTGCTTGGTACTATATTTTTTAAATAGTTTGATAAGCAAACAGTGAAGCTTGTTACTGGACAGCAATGAGAAGGTTCCAGTGCCGACAACAAACCTAGCTATGTTTGTGATGCTCTCCTGATCTCCTTAACTACGGCTTCGTGGGAAAGAAGACAAACAAGCAATATCGATACAATTCCCAAAGAAAGTTAAGGCAACAGACTAAAGAACTGGAAGCTTTCTGAAAGTTAAACCGGTGAGCAACTGGAATAAAAGAACTAGCTGTTTATTTCATATAAGTAAGAATTCGGTGACACATGCATGCTTTCGAAGAACCTTGACATAACAGTCAACTTCTGAACTTGATGTACTGGGATGGATAAGAAAGAATTGTAGTATAAACGAAACTTTTTCTTGGTAAAGAGTTTAACTGAACAGGCAAGTTGCGATCGATATTTGAAGGAAGAGAATTGTAGCATGACTGCCAATAACTCAACAGCCAGTTCAGTCAGCGGACCGCCACAGAGCGTCATAACAGCTGTCACCATCTTCATCACTTTCTTGTACGTTTTCTTGATTCTGATCCCCATCGGAAACGGGATTGTGGTTTACTTGGTGTGTGCGAGGAAACGTCTCCACACAATCACCAACTGGATGGTGGTGTCTTTAGCAGTCAGCGACCTGGCAGTGGGGCTTGTTATTATTCCTTCACGGATCGCTTGCCTCTACTACAAATGCGATGAGGTGTTCCTAAAGATCTTATACGACCTCTTTGTTTTTGCGTCACTGTGTAATATTTGCATCTTGACCGTCGACCGGTTTATCGCCATAATGCACCCCCTTAAGTACTATACCATTATGACGCTCAAGGTTGCTGTTCGACTAATCGTTGCGTCATGGCTGGTTCCTATCATGCTGCTCTCCATACGAATGGTCTGGCAATATGGCTACCCGGACAACCCACAACTGAAGCAACAAGCCGACAAGATATTCTATGTGACCCAGATCATTCTCTTCATGTTCGTCCCCTGTCTCATCATGCTTGTTGCCTATATTTTTATCTTCCGAGAGGCAATGAAACAATCCCGAAGGATTCACGATCTGAATCAAGCGATACGGCACGCGTCGCACGGCACGCCCACGCGCGACTCGCGGGTGCAAAGGAGAAGAGGCAACAGTGACGCAAAGCATGCAGTCAAAGTGTTTGGCCTCGTTTACCTTATCTTTCTCCTGTGCTGGGCCCTGTCAGCCTACCGAACAATTGTGTTTTACTTTTACAATGAGCGCGGTGCTATCGACGACCCAATCACCATATTCTCGCGCCTTATGCTGCTATTCAACTCTTGTGCCAATCCAATTATTTACGCCCTGCTCAAGAAAGATTTGCGATCCGAACTCAAGAAATGGTGGAGTTGCCGGAGAGGTAGAGAAATCGAGACACAAGGCAATAGAAGTAGTACCATTGACCGCGACATGGCGAAAGTAGCTCAGATGAATGAAATATCATCCTCTTCGGATTCAGATCAGAAAAAAAAGAACTCAAAGCAAACGTCAAGTAATGCGTTGCTTGGCCCACCGCCCAATCCCCACCAAGACTCTGAGCAACATGAAACCTAAACACGCATCCGAAAAAAATAATTTTGAAAGATTAATAAGTTCTTATTCAAATGAAAGCCAGTTCTCTTCATATTCCAAAGTAAACGGAACTTCTTTGAGAAACGAGTGCAAAATCATCTTTGTCGCTCACACGTTTTGTCGGGAAAAAGTCGCGTTTCGAGACTCAGCGCGTTCGATTGTTGGCTGTGAGGTGACTGACCTGTGTACTGTTGTCCGATTTAATACAGAGACCTTGTACGGATCAACTGGCTAGACTTCTACTTGTTCCACGAAGACTGCATTCACTCGGCTTGACAATGGTCACTCAGTTGTGCATAGGGCAGAACACGGAAATGTAGGTCGAACACGTTTATAACATCTGTTATGGAACAAAAGTGTTATAAGGATTAAGGTGTTGGAAGTTTTCATCTTTGTCGAACTGTAAACCAAAATTCTCTGTTTTATATTATTCTATGCACAGAAAACCCTCACTTTCTCAAACGCTGATAACATGATTATTATTTTAATTATATCAATTTTGAAATCACTGGTGATTCCTGCAATCTGATTGGTTCCCAACAACAGTGATTACAGAATTAATTGCACCGTTTT
>JANSTQ010163266.1:0-10663 GCA_026167885.1 Bergia puertoricense
TGTTACCTAATTCGTGATTAACTCGATGGATTTTGTTTTTAGGAGTTATAAGTCAGACGGTTGTTACAATGCATAAAGCTCTTCAAATATCACTTGCAGTGGTTCTGGTTTTCCAGTTGGCTGTGAAGTCTGGGGTTTGTGTGCCAGTGCAGGGTAAGATACCTTCAAAGTCACAAAAAGGGGTCCGTAACGATCTTGCTATTCCAGTTGTTTCATTCTTTTAAAAATTTTTAAAGGAAACTATTGTCAAGACTTGTTACACGTACAAATCCTATTCAAATTAGCTTCAGCATCGTTTGTGACTTCATAATTAATAACTATGGTAACTCTTGCTTAGATTAACTTCACACTGTTCGAGATGAAACAGCGAAAACTCTTTATTTTATTACATTTGATATAATTTCCATGCGGAAACATCAAAAATATACTTTCGTTGCACATTTTTTTTTCTTTATTAATTCACTGATGTCATTAAGATCCAACCAACATTCCTACATCAAAATACACCTACCACAATTATGGATGTCAATCCAAGTATTTGTAAACCTTTCATTTTTTGTCATGCAAAACTTTTTCGCGTCGTTCTTCTTTAGGGTAAAAAGTACACGTTCTAAACACTTGGTGGCTTGGGCCTTTTAAGTAACACAAGAAAATGGGGATGGGCCCATACTCTTTTATAAGCCCCCAAGAATTTCAAATATATTCTAATTACTATATAATATAAATCTGTGCGCAACTGGGCAGTTATCTACAAATTAATTTGTCATAAAAGCAATCATCCGATAATTAAAAACGGTATATTTGAACTGAGTGGAGTGTAATGTAGTCTGTAATTATAGCCATTATAAAATCACTGGTGTAGCTTGCAATCTTATTGGTCCCCAACAGCAGTGATTACAGAATTAGTTATACTGTTTTGAGTTCGTAATTACACTGTTTTGAGTCCGTAATTGGACTGTTTTGAACAGTCAATCACAAAGCAGAAAAAACTGAAACAGCCAATCATAACGCAATAAAGTGTGACATTGTAATAAAAATTTTGACGTGTCCTTGTGGCTACAAACCACAGAAAAAAAAAAATGATGAAGTAGATATAAATAACTTGAACAAATCCGACTGGGTGGAAACGACTGCGATTCAGACTTCAACGTTCTTCAAAAGTACATTTGATTTTCTTTCCCGTTGTTGGAATCGAGGAAATAACTTTCTTATTAGTGGTTATTCTTGAATCGCACCACTGTTTTGAAAACAGAGAACCACTTCTTGTTTTCATAATTACTGCCCTGGACTTCAACTCTTTTATGTCACTGTTGCTAACTACGAGAAACCTCGCCTCTCAAGGGAATGAAATTGAACTGTCAGGACGAACTTTTTCAATTATTGAGACATTGTTACACCGGTAGCGGAATTGTCATATTGAAGTTCAAAGTCCAAGTCCGGTAAATGGATTGTGAGTCAAGGATCGAGGACATTATCATCAGAGAATAAAAAGCTCGTCTTCTGCATTTAGGAAGGAGTTATCCAATAAAAACTGTAAGTTGTTTATTCTGCCATCCATTTGTTTCTGTAATTTGAAGCAAGGACATGTCAAAATGTTCATTTTTATGTCACACGTTGTGCATTACATTTTAGCGGCCTTGTAATTGGCTGTTTCGGATTTTTCTGTTTTATGATTGGTTGTTGGGAACTGTGCGATTTAAGACTCAAAGCAGTGTGATTACAAACTCAAGACAATGCGATTATAGCTGAATTCCTCTTATTTGATACCAATCAAATTGCAAGAATCACCAGTAATTTCAAAATGGATATAGTTAACCCTATCTGGCCAGGGAGGGGGGGGGGGGGCAGAAAGTATCCGCGCCAACTTCAAACCACTATAGCTCAGTAGCCGTTGTAGATACGGCAACGATACTTGGTGACTTTTCCCGAAATTTATTTGAGAATCATATGACGTGCTGTTTTTGTCCCACTTAATTAAGCTGTTGCCATGGCAAACACTTTTCAGTGACAGGTCTGGAATTTTTTCACAACTTTTTAAAACAAAAAAAAAAATTCTTACTGTTTTTGCATTAGAATTATCAATCTGGTCGTTTCAAATGTATTTTCAATGTTTTCAAACATATTTTGATCTTTTTCGCTGACTTTCAAAAAATCCAAGATGGCGGCCATGAAATCCAAAATGGCGTCCTGTGTTGTCATATGAAGTCACACAAGGTTAATTAGTTAATTCATCATCTGGTAAAGCCTTGATTAATTAGTATACCAAGTTTGGTTGGTATAGCTTTAATGCTTCTTGAGAAAAGTGCCCGCGGGCACTTTCTGCCCCCCCTTCCTCCCCCCGGCCCAGGAACCATAAAAAAGCCCGGGCCATATAGGGTTAACTAGTTAATATTGCTATGGCAACAGCTAGTCCATTTCAAAATCCGCCTTTTTGGTTGCCATCGTGGTCTTTTCGATTTCATCGATTATTTTATAGTTTTATTCGCATGCAGTTGTCGTAGAAATTCAGCAAACAAAACTGGTTAAACATTAAAAAAACTCGTATAAAAAATATCGTGATTTTCTATTGCAATTTTAAACAAGAAATTTCAAATTTTGGAAGCAAAACCTGACTATTTGAAAGTCGTGTCATAAGTGCCGAACACAGATGATACATCTAGTTACAGTTAGTAAAACATTTTGGCAATTGGTGGAAGGACAAGAAACTGTCACAAAAAAGATTGGCAGGTAAATATCTCCAACCTATTTTCGCGCTTATGCCTTTAAGGGTTATATTCAGATATATTCAAAGTAGCAAAATTTAATAACCTTATAAGGTTGTAAACGTTTTACTTTTTCTTTGTAAACATTTCTCTGTTAATAAAGTTTACCTTTCCTTAACCTCCAATTTTACTTCCTTCAAAAACCCTTTAAATCATTTAAACAGGGGCACTCCAGTGCTACAAGTGCGACACTCAAACAATTGAAGGTTGCGCTACAGAAACCTGTGAGAGTGCAGACGCTATATGTTACGAAAATACCTCGGTCTCGGATGGTAAAAGGTACTATGGCAGAGGGTGTGCCGCCCCCACGTATGAAACAACGTTCAATTCCATCTGCAACGAGGGCATTACTATATTTGGATCTTTGTACCAGCCGACCGGATGTGACTTTCGCAGCTGTAACACGGCGATGTGTAATGACCAGAGCATTCTGACCGAAGAAGGGAACTTAAACGTTCTGAAGTGATAACCGATAACACTCTACCTGTCCGGTTCAATTATTTCTGAATACATATGATTGTATTGTCTGTGTTGTACAAACCGGAAGAAATGTAACTTTCTTTAAAACTTTGATTTTAAATAAACAAATTCATTACGCCATTTTCTTATGGAGTAGTTGGTTGCCAGCGCATGTATGGTGAATTTATCTTGTGAAAGTATGAGAAGCAATATTCTCGAAGAGCATAGCAAGAAAGAAGACTACTACTAAAATAGAACTATTGGGCTCAGTGTACTGTTCTAACTTTCTAGATAAACCTTCAAGCTTCTAAAGCTCCGCGAAACACAGTCTCTTTAGTTCAAAGTTTTCCCATTAGAAGTTTCAAAACTTAAAACCAGCTACATATTCCCCGGTTAGTATATATTCATGCATTTGATTTTTTTTGGCAATCAGTGAAAGTTTCTAATTCTTTGCTTCATTTGTTTTGAAAACGTGTTAGAAACTGTGTTTTTTCACTGATTTATCAGTTCACGGGAAACATTTCCTATCGAAATGCAATTTCACCAACATTCTTGTGTAAAGTAACTGAGCTTGACCCTAATCATACCAGCACCAATTTCAAAGATTTTGTTATTGGAGATGAAAGTAACCAAATTTGGCTAAAGTTAATAAACAAAAGCTAAATGCAGTCTAGTACAACAACAGTCACCATTTCGGAGGTAGGTAGCTGTGTTACTCTTTAGCAAACTAGAGCTGGAAATTTTGAGCTTCAGACTATTTTGTTTTTAAGTTTGGTTATGGGTCAGATATAATTTGAAAAAATAACTATTAAATGACAAGTCATTTTCCTTAGTTTGAGTATTTGTAGTTTCTTGTCTTTTCATTGGTTTTAGAGCCTAAATAAATCGCAATCTTTAGCTCAGGACGTTTCATCGACATTCAATTTTTGCGACTCCATAAACCTCGTTTTTATTTATACTACTTTCAAAACTAAAAGTGTAGAATACCTGGAGAAGACAGCAAATGAATAACAAAATCTTTTACTGAAAAGTTTTAAAACTCAGTCTCAAATCTACGGGCTTGAAGAAACATACCAGTGAAGGACGAAATATAACTTACTTGTAAAAACAATCAACATGATGGCGATGAGAGCGAAAATGACGAAGAATGGTGTGACAAGTTTAGACGGAAACTTTGCTGTTGACATCACATTTATGTGTCATCAAAGTTTCGCAACATGTTTTTATTTTCTTCTTTTGTCAAATACGCATTTTTTATACTGTTATATAGACTTTGCGACTAGATGATGGTCGATTACCAAATGAAATTCAGTGCAAAAAAACGTTTTGTATCTAGATCTGCTAAATTTAAAACCAATCTCTATTCTTTATGGTCTACTCATGTGCAGGTTACCGTATTTTTCAATAAGCTTGTCATTGTACGGTTGGCTAGGTTTGTTGCTTTGAGCAGACATCAGAAACGGTTTATTTTTTGGTTTTGTGGTTGCATGGCGAACTAAAAATTGTGTTATTTTGTCTTGGTGAGGTAGATTTTGCATTATCTTTCAAAGGTTATTGTTAGAAATATCATCTTTCTTTGACTTTTTTGCAATTCAATAACTTTTACCAATTCGTTTGTCTCAGACACAGATAACCAAATTGCAATTTGTTTTTGCAGTTCAATAACTGTTACCAATTCGTTTGTTTCGGACACAGATAACCAAATTGGTTGTGGCTTTGCATTCATTAGAACATAGACAGTTATTGAAAACTGTATACGTAAATATTTTATAGATATTTGAATGATTCTTGAGTATGTTATAAAACTGACTAGTTCGCAATGTGTTTTGCTGTTTTGGCGCCAGTGACAAAAGTGTCGTGTCACTTAGTTTTAATGTGGCTCATGGGAATGAAAACTTAACCCAACAAATTTTCCAAATGAACAATTATTTGAAGGGACCTAGAAACTGATGAAGCTAGCCATAAATTTCGTTACAGTAGCTTCAAATAACATAAAAATGCCAGAGTAGAAAGTATTTGACACTAACTGGTCTTAGAAGTTCATTCCAATAGTGAACAAACACCACAATATATCTTTCATTATTTCCTATTTTTGCAAACTGTACTAGCTGGATGCGTCCAAACTTTAATGTATTTGTGCGAACCTGAAGGGGAAAAAAAACATTTATATTTCATAAATTATTGTTCTTGTCGAATCAGTGAAAGTTTTCGGCAATTCTGGTTTCAAATGAAAGTTGGTTATTGATTCTTACTTTTTAGCCCATTTCAAATTTTAAGTTTTATTTTAACGAAAATGAATCAAATAATCATACCTGTATACGAATTTGACAACATATACTCTTCTTGTTAAAAAACATAACTTTTTATGCCTAATAAAGATATTAAATACTAAATACTAAATAAATATTAAATGTTATAGAAAGGTATGTTTTTAAATGAAGAGTATTTGTCATAAAATTTGTTAAAAGGTATGGTTATTTGATTACCTTTCGATAAAATAAAACTTAAAATTGGAAAATGGGCTAAAAAGTAAGAATCAATAACCAACTTCCGTTTGAAAGCAGAATTGCCGGAAACTTTCACTGATTTTGTCGAATGTGGTGATCTTTACACTACCTTTTTTTTTATTATTGTATTTCACTAATCTTTGAATGAAATGTACCGGATCCATTTGGTAGACTGAGTAAACAGCACATTTCGCAAAAACATTTCTCAAAGACGTGTTTACGTGGAGAGAAATTAGCAATTGCTCCTGCCACAACTGTTTATTTGTGATCCAACAAAGATAACACGCATGATATATTGATTTGCGGTCTTGTGCATTGAAGCAGGCAAATTCGGAATAAAGGAAAACACAGCTGAGTTACACCGCAGACAAAAATAGTATCGGTGATGTGTGTTAGCGTTTACAAACCAATACATCGTAAAACATATTGACGAACGTTTCATTTTGACCAAATTTTTGGTTTGATTCTATTTGATATATTTGAAGGCGTAAAAATAAAATTAAAAAAACCCTTGAATTTGGGAAATCGAGCCCATTTTTCTTAAAAAATGATTAGCGCAAACAGGCGATCAATCAGGCGATATTTAAGAGAATTAGAAGAATATAATCAAAATATTCAACTTGCAAGACATAGGATGAGAGCGTTATCAAAATTGTTGATAAATTGTTTGCTGCTAAAACTTGTAAAACCTGGAATTAAGAATCGATTAATACCGGCTAATGCTAATAATTAATAATAAGCTAATAACCTAATAATTAACCCTAGCTCAGACATAAGACAATTCCTGAATATTGTTATAACTTTGAATGAGTTTTGTTAACTTTATGTAAAAACAGAAACATCTCGGCATCGCGTTTTTTATTCAAAGAAATAAGTTGGGTGCAACATTAGCGGCTACTGGTTTTGCTTGTCAGAATTTGTGTTAAGGCTAATGGGGTTTTGACACAACAATAGTTTACCGAGAAATTAATTTTTAACTTGGCAAGGTAAAAGATCAAATTGCCGAGAATGTGTGAACTCAGCAAAAACGTGGGCGACACTTTTTCAACTGATAACAAAATGACGAACAATATAAAATTAATGACTTCAGTAAGGTGAAAATCTTTAAATAGACAATTGCTCCTGCTCTTCATACACAGTACTGCAACCGAATTTTTGGATGACACATTGCTATATCCAGCACCAAAAAAGGTAAGTATCTTTTGATTTCAAATTAAAGTAATTTCAAATTAAGTACTGAAAGAAAGATCGATTTATGTTTCTTTATCTCCAAAATTTTCTGAGCTTTCTCTGTTACCTAATTAATTCGCACTGCGAACATGTTAAGTTCAAATTGTACGAAACTCGTCATCATTGCAAACGTCTAGGCTAAAGCATGCGTTTTCGTTTCGTTTTTTAGTTTGGTTTACAAACATGGTACAATTTCTGTTCTACTACTGGCTTATAAAGAAGTATAAACAGAGTAATATGACTATATTAAGAACTATTTCTTGTTCTTCAGTTGATTTTACATTTTGCATCCCAAAAAGGTAGAGCTGGGATCATTTCTTAATCAACTCGAAGTTAAGTTTGAAGTACAGTCACGTGTCTTAGTTTCTCAAGGTGCAAAGGCCATCTGAAACGAACGTTCTGACTGAAATTTTTACGAAAAATATAACACTCGTTTTAACCCTAGAAGGCATAAGGGGGAGTTAAAATGACCCCCCCCCCTTCCCCCGCTCGACTTTTTCCAGTTTTCTCTGATGTTTCTTGATTTTTGCCTAAAAGCTTTCTAGCAGCTGTTACTTATTAGTAAAGACGCATTTTGATGTTTGTTTGAATTCGTCACCCCTGTTGGATTTTTCTAAAATTACTTTAAAAGTTGGAAAATATCGTCTGTTTTTTGCCAAAATAGGCCTTTTGCACTTTATGGGCGAACACAGACGCTGTAAACATGAGAAACATGTTTTTATTGATTTATTTTACATTTATAATTCAGAAGAAAAGATAATGAAAAACACTAAAAAGCAACAAAATTTCCCCATAAAACAAGTTTTTCGGAAAAGTGACGTTATTTTTTGCCCTCTGGTAGCCATGATAACCAATTAACACACACATGACTATACTTATTATAAAGATTAGATGTCAGTTAACACTCATGCCAAATTTTAAAACCAATGGACCAACCATTTTGAAAATCTTGGGAGGCGGGGAAGGCCAAAAGGCTTATGCCTTTAAGGGTTATAATTAAAAATAATAGATGTCTAAATATGTTGAGAAAATATCCTGCACACTCTGGCGACGAGGTACAGTAATAGTAACTGGTTTTGAGCGTTTACAGTATGTTAAGTTATCTGTAAACAATTTTGAATTGTGTAAGGGCAATTAATTAACTGCGAAAAGCACCCATTTCAAAATGTAGCTCCTATTTATCTTAACTCTGTAAATGAAATGTGCTATTAAATCTCATCTTTTTAAGGCTACAATAAAGCTAAAGCATCTTGAGGATGAATCAAGCTCTGGTTTTTACTATTCTGGTTTTGCTGGCTGCAAAAGGCTCTTGTAAGTATCTACATTATGTAATTTAAAATGCAAGATATTGAAGTTAAATAAATTTAATTGAACTTTCCAGAAAACGTGTCCAAGACCTTCCATATATATATATAGACTTTTTTATGGTAGGGGAAGAAACAGCTTGTATTGATTTGTGGAGTTTAAGGTTGAAAGAATGCATGAGTGGTTTGGAAATTGTTTTTGCAATCTTTGACTTTGCTCCCTCTCTCTTTTTCTCTTTATTATCAAAGTGTTTTAAATTTGTTATTATTTTTCTACTCTGGCTCAATTCTTCTACTTTTCCCTCGTTCACTGCAACCCCGATGACTGGAACATAGATATGTTAATATCAACAACTATACAATTTGAGATAACAAGTTTTTACTAATAAGTAGTTTTTGTTTTTTTAAAAATTAACGTTTTAAGGATTGATTATCGTTTAAGAATTTGTCTCGTCGATCTTCATATTTTCAATTAAGGCCAGGTCATTGCTAATTTTGCAATTTTGTTTAAAATACTCAGTGTTTGTTGAGAAACAGAAGAATGCTTCTACAGTTTCCTAAAAAGTTAAAATTGCTTCAAAATCATAAAATTTTGGCAAGAACTGGCTCTTATCTAAATAACGCCAGACCTTGCAAATGATTTTAAATTTCTTTTTTTAACTCAGTCGTTATTACTTTGCTATTGTGAGTCTTATGTATTTTGTCTTCTTTTTTCCAGCTTAGCATTTTAGAAAAAGCTGGGTTTTAAAAAAAAAATTTTTATTTGGGAGGGGTGTGCTTTGTTTGAGTAAAACAATCTTGGAGAGAATTCCGTGTGCAATTGTTTATATATCACCTGCCACTGGCAAATATTTGAACAAGTAACAAACAAAAATAGAATAGAATAGAATAGAACAGAACAGAACAGAACAGAACAGAACAGAACAGAATAGAATAGAATGAGTGAAGTAAAATGAAATGCATGAAATGGAATGGAACAAAATAAAATAAAGCTAAACATGTACAAAACAAATTTAAATAAAATTATTATTAATATTTTTTATTATTAGTATTACTATTATTATAAATGTCTGAACTGTAGTCTCAGTAAGGATATCAGATTTCTGAGTTACTATGTATTGTGTATTGTTAACAGGTCTGAAGTGCTTTGAGTGCGAAGGGGCTGCAACAGTCGAAGTCTGTGACGCTTACAAGTGTAGCGATGGCCATGACGTGTGCTATGCAGCTCGATTGATGGGCAAACATGGAGTGTGGGAATACTTCAGGGAGTGTGGCCACTCGTATAATAAGCTGTTGTATGCGAAGAAGTGCCGAGAGCAAGGTCCGCTTTGTGAGCTATTCAGCTGCAAGACAGACTATTGCAACGACCAGGATCTAAACCCTAGTATGATTTCTTAAATGATATTTGAAGTTGATATGTAAATCTTATAACTCAAATGGATTAAAACGATAAACAAGTGTTATAATGTTGCATCATTCATGGTCCTTTAACGTCATTGAAATTCCCCTTTTTAATTTGTCTTAGCGGAAAACGTGCAAAGTTCCACCCAGCTCCTGTTTTCGGTTTGGAGAACTAAAGCTGTTTGCATAATCCATTGTCCAACAATAACCGTTTGGCCCTAATAAATATCGGTATCAGTACTGTTATGCAGATCAGAGTACATGACCCCCCACCCTCCACCCCTTTCTCCCCCAACACTCCCCCTTCCCCTGAGTTCTAGAACGGGCAGATTGAGGAGAAGCTATCTGCACCTCATAATAGGGCTGTCGCTGTTTTTGCCAATACAAAACTAGATCAACCATGACCGCAAAGTCATCTCGATGTCTTTTTTCGGTCTTTGTGATCATAGCGATCGTAAGAACACCAGTTGTTTGCCGCAATCTTAGGAATCGCCAGGAACGCTGAACTAAATTGTAAGCGATCCTGGCGATCTCAGTCATCCCAATTACATAGAAGCTGGGCTGAAGTTGTCACCAGCTTGTCGACGTAACAACTGTAGAATTTTTATTAAAATGAATTTATCTACAGAAATATTCTCTAAATTATGAGAACATGAAATAAACAACCCTTTACATCTTATCGTTATTTCATTGTTTTATTTAACCCGTTCTTTTAAACATTCTCAGTATTACTAAACTACTAAACTGACTAAACATGTTAACTATAGCACAGTTGATTAGAAACTTGCTTAAGTAAACCCTGCTCGTAAGAACCGTATTCTATCTGCCGACAACTCGGTTAATGAAAATTTCTAAAATTTCTTGCTTGGATATGTTTATTCAGCTTGCACTCTGCGGCTTAGCTTTTATAATATTATAACTTGATCATCGAGTTTGACCATTTTGGCACTTTTTTAGTTTTTGACTCCAAACTGAATAATTTGACTCAGAATGTGACTGT
>JANSTQ010163277.1:0-10663 GCA_026167885.1 Bergia puertoricense
CCGGGGTGTGGGGGTGGGTGGGTCATTTCCCAGAAACCAAGATTGATGCCAGTCCTTTACTCCAAACAAGCCCCTGTACGAGGCTTGTAAAGGGAGTGGTACTCAAAAATTTTGAAATGGGGGGATAAAACTCCAAGAGGTATTTTTCAGTGTTTTTCCTTATAAAATGGTTGCCCATACCCCTCCCCTGAATCTGCCAGCATGTTTTGACCTGCTTCCTAACCTTTGTTTTCGTCAAACAGGTAAATCAAAAAATCATATTTTTCATTCTTTTAAGTCTTCTGTCACTAAGACTTGAAGGGAAGGGGTTGAAAAAAAAAGCCCGAGATGAGCATAGATTCTACCTGTTTTTCTTGGGAATGACAAAATTTGCGAGATAGTCAGAACATATATCTCGAATTCAATTCAGTATTTTACAGCCAGCCAGTGTAGGTTGATAAGAGCGTATTGGAGTGATATGACAGAACTTTGGTAAAAAGGAGACAACTCTGGCTGCAGCATTTAAACTCACTCAATTTGGTAGGAAGACCATATAATAATCTGTTGCATTAGTCAATGCAAAACTGAAAGCATGAACTAGTGGCAACAATTTTCTGGGATATGAAGAAAACGAAGGTAAAGATCACAGCATATCTTTGTAAAGGGAAACCAGGAAAGACCAAAAAGGCCTATTAACACTTGGCAACCTTTAATAATGACAAAAAAAAATTATAATTTGGTCCACTACACAATAACAGACACAGAAACATTATGGTAATGTAAAACAAAAGTAAAGTAAAGTGGTCTATCGCAGTCAAAGGCAACCCAAAGGCTCCATTTTGTTTAGCTACAGGAGGGTGCTACTCCTCAAACTTTACCCCAGCATAATGGTACTCATCTGTACAGCCGAGTCGACTGAAGCAAGTTGAATAAAGTGCATTTCTCAAGGGCACAACACAGTGGTCAGGCCGGGGTTTGAACTCACAACCTTCAGGTTACAAGTCAGACATGCTGCCCACTTAACCACTGTGACATTGACATAAAACAAAAAAAGCTTTTAGAGTAATGGTTAGTAATAACCTAGAAATAAGTTATCTAGTAAAGGCCCAAGGCAAAGGAAGCAGAAAACTTTGACTGGTTCCATTATTCTAATAAAACTTTTATTATTCACAAGAAATATTACATACGTGTAATTTTCATGAGTTATTACAATTTGCAAGAGAATGTGGTTGTCTAATGACTTAAGTGAGTTTTGAAGCTGTGTATAACTGATCATATGTTGGAGCAATTGATGTAACAGAGTACAACATAAAAAGCAATAACAAATGAAGTGAAGGATCCATCCCTGCGTGTGGCTTGACTACAGTATTTCTGGCCTGTGAAAAGACTCATTCTCACTTATTTCACTATTGCTAATTTATAAAGGGGACTATCTTAGTTTGTGTTCCTTTTTCATAAATCACAAATATTTTTACTATATCTAATTAAACTGTTAAAGATTCCAACAATTTCAGCCCCAGCCAGTTTATCAGCATGTATCTTCTCCTAACAACACCAATACATTTATATGTTGTTTGGTTGTGAGAACAAAGGATGTGATCACATACAGCAAGCTGCCTTAACCTAATATAAAGAGCAAAATTTTCCCAAGCTGTTTAAGAATAAAGTATGGATACAGTTTAGGAGAGTTTAGCAGCACATCATATATCATGTTTGGGGCTGAAAGAGTTAATAAAATAATAAGGAAACTTAACTTGAAAGACAAATGATAGTGACACCCTACTGAGATGGGGCAAGCATAGTACATCAACATTTTTATTGGGAATGTGCAATATATTAAATGCCACCATAAAACAATAAAATGAAAACAAATCCATTATGAAATTAACCTCTTTATAAAAGTCACACTAGTATCTTGACTGTATTCTGCCACAAACATTTACCAAAGCTGTCAAACATTGTCAAAACCTTAAGCTCATAGATGAATAGTCTCACCTAGTGGGAGTGTAAGTGTAACTTTTAAGGGAACATTCATTATTTATGTGGTATCAACAGCCCAGGTTGGACAATAATTTATTACAAAGCCAGTTCTTCAAATTCTTTCCAAGAACCTTTTCTAAACCTTGGTATATGTTTTGCCCAATCCAGTATACACCAGAAATAAAGAACTGTCCCTAACTTTGCATTAAAAAATTAATTAAAAATATCAGTATCCTAGCAACAATAATAGTCATAGCACACAAACAAGTGCACCTAAAATCCTTCAAACAGCACACATGGTCAGTTATAAATTTGTAACCATATATGTACGAAGCTTCATATAATATCCCGACCCCTACCACAGAGGAAATGGAGTTCCCAGGAGGTGGAAGATATCAAACAAAACTCTCCTCTGTGGGGAGGTATGGATATTCACAGGAAACAACACATCTTGTACTGGTGACATTAGCTGCACCAGAGTCCATCTGATCTCATAAGTTTGGCAGGGTCTTGTCAAATTATTAAATAATAATTCCAATGGGACTGTCAGTACTCCAGCTTTCGCCTATGCCTTTTCTTCCTCTGACCAACACTTGACATTTCATCTTCTTCGTCTGCAATGTCAGAATCAGTCCCAGCTCCTTCCACTATTTCTCCACTGAGTAACTGTGGAGACTTAAACAAGCTTTCTATTGACAGAACAAGATTTGGAGTTAGCAATGTTAAGAAATCTGAGTTCTTGTTTACTGACAGTTGAAAGATAAGATTGCCTGTAAAGTTAAGAAAAATAAAATAACAACCTAAATAGACACTTACGAGAAATGGAGTCACTGCAGTAAGTTTTTGTGAACTTTGCACCAAATTTCTCTTGAGCCAAAAGTCTGCAAAATAGAAATAAAAAATAAACACAGAACTATATTGGTCAAATACTGGTAATAATAACAGAATAAACAGTATTACTGCATTATTTTAAAATAATTATTTTCTTTAGTACTGCTATGGTTTTTCAAACAAACTGTCCACCAATCACTTCTCGTGGTTTTCCATCTGAGGAATTAATTCTGGAGGTGAAATTTGGTATAAAGCTCCTGATGTCTGGGGGAGAGGGAGGTGGAGCTAAGTACTGAAAGTTTGTGGGTATCATTCATGACAGTTCTGTATTGTTTTAGGGTATCACGTTTTGCTTTTCAGTATATTTTTACTAATCTGAGATGCTTTTTTCTCAAAACTATTCACTTTTGTATCTAAAATAAAGTTAACACTCCCTTTCAAAACTCATTTTCATTTCATTTTCTACGTTTTCTCTCCTCCTTGTCCTCTCCTAAACCCTTCTCACCGTTCCTTTCCCCGCTTCTCAAGCCTTTCCCCTCCACCCTCTATTATTAATTTCCCCTCCCCGCCCTCTCCCCCATCGCTTCCCCATTTTGCTACAGAAACACGTACAGTGAGCTTTGTGAAGACGTTACTCGCAATAATCGGACTTGCGCCCCTGCAACTGCAAGACAAAAACAAACTCAAAAGATTTAAAATCTTCAAAGGAAATATTAGGTAAATATATCGAATGAGAATCCAGACTGCAAACTGTCTGAAGTGCACGTGCAAAAAATCAAAAATTGCATTCCTACCTCTCCCACCTCCATTCGCCGGACTACCCGCACTTTTCTGAAAATCAATTAAACGTTAGCAATCAATCTTTAAATACATTATGAATCCAGTAAAATAGGAAAACCTACCAGCAATTGGTTAGCTAAACCAGTCCTTGAAATATTTCGAGCACAACGATAAACTCTGTTTGCAAACATGGCGGCCAACTAACCGTTTGAGCATGCGCGTTTGGGACCATTGAGCGCAAAGATTCCCGGGAAGAGCCTCTTTTACAATCATCATGGCGGCTCAAGTGAGCAAGAAGAGGAAGGTATAAAATCGCAGTTTTGCTGGGTTGTGGCTTCGATCGACTTAATATATCAAATGAAATATTTATTCTATTAAATTTAGCTTGTAAATGCGTGGTATTTATCTCCTGATGGCCCCACTAAGTATGCGATTTTAGTTGGATTAAAAACTGTCGTCTCTCATCTCTTGAGATATCAAGTTGTCTAAAGACCCCAGTCTTTTTTTCAAGAATCATCTGCTTTGAACTACATCAATAATTATGAAGATATATATAAATCTCAATAGTGCTATGGCTGTCGTTACACCGTCGTGGCACCTTTTAACTTTGACTTTATCTTGTAAAATGTGATCAGTTTACGAAGTATACCGATACAGCGATAGTTATAATAACTATATAGAATGATAGGTGTACAGAAATTTGCCACAAAGATTTTATGTAAATAGACTCGTTGGAGATTAAAATATTTTGTGAATTTGTGCAGATGAAAATCTGTAGTTATTGTTGTCTCCAAAATACATTCACAGTTCGTTGCTGATGGAGTGTTCAAAGCCGAGTTAAATGAATTCCTTACACGTGAACTGGCCGAAGATGGTTACAGTGGTGTTGAAGTTCGCGTCACACCAATAAGAACTGAAATCATCATCCTAGCTACAAGAACCCAGAATGTTCTCGGAGAGAAGGGTCGTCGCATTCGAGAGCTTACATCTGTAGTACAGAAAAGATTTGGCTTCCCCGAAGGCACTGTGGAGGTAAGCTTTTGGTAATTTAATGCTCATTTCAAATTTGTATGTGTCTCGGGGGGGGTTACCCTGTATAGGCTGTATGGGAATATGTATTCAAAATATTTTGGTCAGGTAAAGGGTATATAATCATTGAGCTAGGACAGAGTTTGGATTTTGCATTGTCAGTCTTGGACGCAGGCTAGTCTTGAACAGATTATCCGAGCTCAATCAAATTCTGGTCTGGAACAGGGTACTAGTAAGGGCTTGAAGGAACCAGCAGCACATACGTGTACCCACTACAACTTCTGGAGAGTAGACATTTGTTATTAGAAATTGTGAATTTGAAGAGCTCAGGGCAAAAGTAGCCTAAGTGACAATCTAATTCACCCATCACAAAACATTAATTTTTTTCTTTTTAATGCAATGCTACAGTGGTCTTTGAACTCTCATTATGTAAGGAATAAGTTGTTCTTGTAATCCAAGTTGAGTTTTCTCCCAAACATTACCAAATGATTTTACTTTTAGCTACCAAAGAACCCCCCTTGAAATGGCAAGAAAAGCCTATAATCTCTGTGGTGGATAAAAGTAAGTTTTCACCTCCCTTTCCTAAATTTAAAAGGAAAAAAAGTGACTAGAAAACTTAACTTTCATGTGGGTTAGCCTAAGAAACAATGTAGTTGTCAAAAAACCTAGAAATTTCTCAGTGTTTTAATAAGCCACCTGAAATGTCTCACTTCATTTGAAGACATTTGGGTGACATGAAAACTGTCTGTCAGCACAATAAAGCAGGTTTCCCTCTTTTTACACAGCTGTATGCTGAAAAGGTTGCAACACGAGGATTATGTGCCATTGCACAGTGTGAATCACTGAGGTACAAGCTCATTGGTGGATTGGCAGTGCGAAGGTATGTGTGATACAACCAACCAATTCATACTTGAAGTAACTGGTTTTGTATTGATCTTTTAAGGATATTATTGATATTGATAACTTTTTGAAGGGAAGGAGGGTTGAAATAAAAAGGGCAGATTAAAAATTGTTTTTTTTATTTCAGGGCCTGTTATGGTGTATTGAGGTTCATTATGGAGAGTGGAGCCAAGGGGTGTGAAGTAGTCGTGTCTGGAAAACTACGAGGTCAGCGTGCCAAGTCCATGAAGTTTGTTGACGGCCTCATGATTCACAGTGGTGATCCCACAAAGTACTATGTCGACACAGCCATCAGACACGTCTATCTCAGACAAGGTAAAAAGCACCCTTAACAGTGTTGGTCTTTAGTATTGGTTCATAGATAAATTGTATCACCTTACCCCAGCAGCTGTATTACCCTTCCTCTGGGCCTTTATAAGCCCTTGAAAATTTCTCTGGTCCTTGAGAAGTCCTTGAATCCTGAAAAACTTAAATTTCTCTCTAACAGTGTTTCCAAAAAATAATTCAACTTTGAAAATTTACAATTATTTTTAATGTTAATTATGACTGAGCATGTTTCTAAATTGCTTCTGATTTTGTTGTTTCTAACATACTGTAATCTGAAAAAATGTGAATTATCTTTAAAAACCCTAAGCTTGAACTTTTTCCTCGAGTATCTGTGTGATCCATGTTCATAATTTGTGATATATATTCAATAACAAAAGCTTTTAAAGATTTTAATCCCCCCTCCCTACACCTTAGACAGGCTCTGGGAAAGTGTGTGTTTTGGCCTTTATCATTTTAGAGAACTGAAATGCTGTGTACAAGGAAAAAAACATGTTCCCGTGTGTGAAGCCAACTTCTGTTGTTTTTCCAGGTGTGCTTGGAATCAAAGTGAAGATCATGTTGCCATGGGATCCCACTGGTAAGACAGGACCCAAGAAGCCACTGCCAGACCAAGTCAGCATCGTGGAACCCAAAGAGGAGATCCTTCCAGCCGGCCCTGTCTCTGAGCACAAGGGTGGAAAACCAGAGCAACCCCAAGTACCTGTAAGTAATCCAGACACAATAACCCCTGACAGCATTAACTTCGAAGAGGGCCTGCAAGGGGTTTTTCTGTAATCTGTTATTTCTTGTTTTTATTTTCTGTTATCTGTGAAATGAGAGATTTATTTCCTGTGATTTGTTAATGAAAAGTGCATTGTGCTCCATGAAATACAAAATATGGTCTTTGAGATTCATGAGTAAGGTTGATTTTCGTGAAAAACAAAATAAAAATGTATCTATAACTAATATTGTCTTTTCATATCAGTTCTTGTGGTTCGTGAATTGCCATATTTATTTCCAGTGAACAGTGCACAATACCTCCCCCCCTTCTTCATTGAAGCTGTTTTATTATAATAGTTGTACTTTTATTTCTTTGGATTATTATTACACTTAAATTATGAACTTTGACAAAAGTAACTTGTTTTTGGATGGTTAAACTGACAAAAAAAATTGCTTAATTGATGATTGTAATTAGTTCTCCCCATTATTCCCCCCCCCCCCCCTTGACTGAATAAGTTAACTTGTCATGTTTTGTCTGCAGGTGATCTGAGGATGCTGCCAAACATCAAGCTACAGAGAGGTTTGGGACAGACCCAGATCCTGTACATTATTAAATGCAATAAATAAAAAATGATAAGAAACTGTTTTGTGTGGTTGCTTGATTTTGTACATGTAAGGGCCTTGCTTTGAATTTCCCAAAAGCCATTTCTGTTCTTAGTAATAAATATTATTATTATGTGGTTTGATACATTTTTCACCGTAAGGTTGGAAGTAAAGTTCATGTTTCTAGTGCTAGCCCTGCATAAGGACAACCTGTTATAACTTCACTTCATTAATATAACTACACCATCGACCAAAATAGTTGTATTCCAAAGAACCAACATTGAAACAAAAAATATGTAAACTTGAGAAAAATTGTTTATTCAATTAATAAAAAAACACCATTAATCAGTAATACAGATTCATCAAATATGAATTCGATTTAATATTATACAAAACTCAGTTTTAAAACATTTTAAAAGGCCAATATTTTTGTAGAAAATTTGACTCCCACCCTGTTAATTTGATCACCTGTTATGACCTTTCATGGCTTGATTGCCTCTGAAGATTTTACTGCACTTTCACTCCGGTATACAGGGTTTTCAAAACAAGGTGATGTGTGTCGCATGCAATACTTAGTAGTCTCATTTCCAATGCCTACTTTCACCACAGTTTCTCAAACCTCCCAACTCCTTTGACAGTAGCCTGCAAAGCAGGCGCTCCAGTTTGTCTTTTTATCGAGCCCAGATGCGAATGTGACTTGGCCGTGCTAGTTGTAGCTATGAGAGAATGGGACAAGGACTCGCCACTCACTTTGCTGGTGCCTCATTCTTGTGGGCTTTGCCCACTCGCTTCGTGCTGAGAGAAATTTTTCCCTGCACACAAAAAGGCCAAAATAGCACCTGCTATGCAAGCTACTTTGCCAGTTCCAATTACAACACTTGACTAGTTTATCTTTCTGAAACATTACCCCAGTTATGGAGTAAAATATAATCTGTATTTCAAACCAGAATGAACATTGAAGATATGATTTTACTATTTTTATTGGATGTTTTCATTTTATATAGAAACTAGTTACATGTACAGTACTTAGTTCAGACTATAATGCAATATCAATAACTTGTGAGACTGTAACAGCCCTCATGCCATTACGTCACGATTTAAACATACATGCAATTAACTATTACTGGTACAAATTTAACTTAACTGACAAAAACTTGCTGACCTACCCTTAACCTTAGGCATAAGACATTTTTTTGCGGTGAAAGATGAAATCCCTGCAGACATTCCAAAGGAATTTCATTTTAAATAAATGCAAAAATCTATACTTTTATCTAGTAATTGCAACTTTGGCACAAGATATCAAAGTTTAAAATAAAATGCGGTTTGACCGTCATTCTTTACATATTTCTTATAAAAATGTAGAGTGTCTCCAATTTGGAGGAAAAAACATTCATTGCTGGTCAGTCATCCAACTACTTCGATGTCACTGAAGACATTTCTGAAGCAATTTTCATACCACACAAATTATGGTTAACCAACAATCTCATGTTTGATAGTTTCAGTGGACCATAATACTAAAATGTAACTTATTTTTAAAACCTCTAAAACTAGGTAAGTCAAGCATTACATGTTCCAGTTGAATTAGTCTTCCCAGATAAATGATAATCATATGCCACTTTTTGTTGTTGTGCAACCCTTTAGAGTTTTTTGTCATTCTGAAGTTTGTTTTGGATTGCTGTCAACAAGTCTTTCAAATAGAACTTCTGCAACACTGTAGGTAGGTAAGTTGGAATGGTGTTCAGATCTAACCACAAGTTCATTGTTGTTCTGTGAAGTGTGATTGGTTTTATCTGTCTTCAGACATGCAATCTGCAGCAAAAAACAATCTTCAGAGTGATGAAAAACTCACCAAGGCTAGGTAGCAGTGTGAACAACCAAGATGGATGTTAACTATTTTGATGGACTATCTGGACTTCAGTTACCTGAAACCTCTCAATACAGTAATTTAATCTTAAGTTGACCTAGAGTAGATTTTTCATCATGTGTTCAAATAACTGTACCTTACCATCTCAGTTCACAAATATAGCTTTGTAAATGAGTCAAAGTTAAAACTGATTGTAACTCAACAGACTTCCAATGCCCCTAGTGTGATTTAGATCGTTTGAATTCAGTATAGCAGTTATAATGATATTGGAGAAAGTGACACAAACAATTAAGCTGCTTTGGATTGACCACATAGTACTGATTGGGTTATTTTTATTTAAAGAAAATCTGATAAATTATAAGGAGAAAGTTGACTACAGAGTATTATAAGAAGATAAACTATTGATAGCCCCAATTGGCAACATTGATTTCATAGCAAGTAGAACAGTCTTTCATGTGGTGTGTGACATACAACAAGTGATTGGTGCCTAATGTCACACTCTCTTTGTCACAATCCAGTCATGAAGACGTTCCATTAACCTCATCCACCACCCTGTTGGCAAAACAAAAATAAAATTAACCTGAGCAGATTTCAGAAATGATCTGGATTAGATTCATTCTGAGGTAATAAACTAAATTGTATCAAAGAAAAGTCAAAACACAAGACATCTCAGTTTTTTTACCAACTACATGCAAGATCTAGTTTAAACTATAAATACATGTAGTCCTAAAATCAATTTAAAAAAAACTAGTTGAACTAAAGGGTAGCTGAGGAAGATTCTTTTATTTTGTGCCCAGATCCATGAGGCCCTGTAAGGGGGGTCTCGATGTCACCCATCTACATTTCAAGACTGAGTGTGTCACAGTTTCGAGACCTTTGGGTATCATTGTCAGTATTTCATTAGAGCAGCTTGTTGTTTGTCACTAGTTCACAGCCCCTGTGACACCATTTCAAGGATGTGTCACTTGACAGAATTTGCCCCTTACAGGGCCCTTCCATCCCGCTAACACATTCAAATTTTGACGACAAGAAGTAAATATCCCAGTCAAAACCCCAGAAACACCCACTTGCATTTTCTTCATCCTTCTCGTCAGTACCCCAGACAAAATTTGAGGACAAGAAGTAATCCACTAAATCGAAAGTGAAAACCCCAGAACCACCCCCTCAAGTCCTCTAGTACATCCTCTCAAGAATATCCCCCCATATGTAAGTTCCTGATTAGCTATGCCAGTGTCACTGATTACCGTGTTAAGATCCACACCAATATCCTCAAACTTGGTCATCTTTCCTCCTGACTGAAGGTGTTTTGCTTTCTGAAACCATAACCGCACATTCATAAGCAACTTGACTTTTAATATGTAGTTCCAAAAATTATCCATACACCCCCTCCTCCTTCTCCCCAAAGAGGGGTCTTTGGATTCAATCTCCCTTTTGCCCTTGGAATTTTCAATTTAGGGCCACAGCTTGTATTGGGTTCTAAACACTCCTCTTTGGGGTTTCCATACCTCCCCCACCAGTGGGAGCCATAATGATATTTTATGGAACTACACAAATAATTATGCGAAAATGTTTTAAAAATTATAAAATAATCATTTAATCAAAATAATCAACAAGATTAAACATGTACTTTTTTAAGCAGTCATTTAAGGCACTTATTATTCTGACAGTTAT
>JANSTQ010163288.1:0-10662 GCA_026167885.1 Bergia puertoricense
ATGTATGTATGTATGTATGTATGTATGTATGTATGTATGTTTGTATGTATGTATGTATGTATATGAATGTATGTATGTATGTATGTATGTAGGTACGTACGTATTATCTTTTGCATTTAATCCCACATGATAAATATTTCTGTTTTATATTGGATTTATTTTTTCTGATCAGTTTTTTGCTCGCCTTAAGGCTCAAAAATTACGGATTGATTCATAAAAATAAATCCCCACATAAAACAGAAAACCATAAATGTCTGTGCATGTGTGTGTGTGTGTGTGTGTGTGTGCCAGTTTGTGCTTCTTTATGCATTCTTGTATGATTGTGATGAACGTGAAAATGTTATTGCGGCGCTTATTCCAGCTTATTGGGAAAAGGAGGCACCGATCACTGACGAACCAGCATGGACAGAAATGAAGCTCAGCTATAAACAAAGTTTCTTAGAATTTAATCAAAAATTAACCCAAGACTGAAAGAATGATGCTATTAGAAAGGCCATCCATAATCATGAGCGGATTTATTAATCTTGTTGGACGTCAAAATGGTATTAGGCTTCACTTAAAGATGGTTGTAGCGAATTTGAAAACAGCAACCAACATGGAGAAATGAATCAAATCAAGCATTTGAGCCAGAAGCAAAGACAAGCAAAGAAAACAGAGTGGAACTCAAACAGATCATTTTTTTAACAAAACCCAAACTTTAGTTTTTAGTAAGAGCAAACCCTCTATTCAGTTCACATGTCGATTAAAGAAAACTTACTTGTTTCTTTTTGAGTCAAGATTCTTTTTTTATTCCACTGCCAACTACAAATTAGTACAATGATATTCTGTCTTTGGACAAAGAGACGTTGTTTGAACCGTTTCACTTAAGTGCTATCAGTAAGAACAACATTACCTCATTTTTTATGCGGCAAAAACCCGCGTATAAGAACCAGCAAAACTAAGATTTTTAATTTTTGTATGGACCAAGTATTTAAGAACCCAGTTTAGTTTCAGGTGAGAAAAAGGTTATTATTCTAAGGGTGATTTTCAAGATTCTTTGAATAAAGACGAGCATAGATGATTAAGACAAAACATACAACAATCTGAGACTAAATACTGTCCTATGTGAAAGGGCAATGTCTCACCAATAACATGTTCTGTCAATCCGCCATGCTTGCTGAGAACAAGCTCAACAGATCTTACATATTTAAAAAGGGCTCTTTTACGACTTCGCATATTCTCAGGGATTTGTTGACAAAAATCCTGTTTCGAGCTAAAATGTCCATCAACAGGCACTGTTCAGATACCAATCTAAGTTTTTCAAGAAGTAAATGCTACGGATGGTCGGTTAAATTCAGGATTGCAGTTGTCAATTTTTGTGTTCCGGGCCGGAACACGATGTAATAAATTGTTTTAAAATGTATAAAGCCTTAGCAGAAGTGATCGATTACTGTCATTTTAGCAGATTAAGATGTTTTCTTCTGAAATTATTTGGATAAAAACCGCAAAAATGTAAATTCTGAAAAAGAAGAAATCCATTGATTCAGCCACGAAAGAGCTCATTTAACTGAAAACTTTTGAGGCAGCCCTTGGTTATTATACGCAGACTTTACTGTAATCACCAGTTAACAAATCATTAAACTCTACCAGGTATTGACTAAGTTCATTAAAGGTACAACAGTTCAATCACACAATCTTGGTTCATGTGGCAGCAGCCGCCCGTCGTTCAATTCACTTCTGGGGACCTGGAACTTCTTCAATGAAGATGCGCGAGTACGAATTCCAACCGGTGTACGCGTCAGCACCTTTGACACTGCGGCAGTTTCCTACCCAGAATCCCACGGTAACTATGCCCTTAGGGATATTTTGGCAGTGACCCTCGATGTGACGGTGGCGGTGAAAATTCATGTTGTTTATCCCTGTTGCCATATAGACGATTCCATCAACAGGCATGGGACCGCTACACTCGGCACCGTTGAACGTGAAGTACCACCGCTTACAGCAACCGCTACAGCTGCCGTAGATCCTAAGATTTCCGTCCCAGTAAACACGGAGGGCGGTGTTGTTGTTCTTCTTGGTGAACACACAGTCCTGTTGAAACAAAAATGTTATATAGAAAATGTCTTATGGCTTTTTCTTCATTTCGTTGTTATATTTGGTATGTTTTCGACAATTACAATCGGGCTCTCATCTTAAAGGGAAGTAAGCTTATGTATTCTAGCCTTTGAATTAAAGTTTGAGTAACTTGGGATGACAAGTTAAAGTTTATGTTTTGAAACAAGATATCGTAAGAAAACGATTGACATAAAGCAGACCCAGAAAGGAAGTTTTATTTTCAGTTGGATCCTCGCCGTTTGGTTTCCCTACCTTTATTTTTCCATTGTCTTTGCCATCGTTGATGTCCTTCCACGAACACTCCTTCCAGTTGGCATGGTCACCAGGAGGGCCTCGAGGTCCCGATGGGCCTTTTGGTCCGGGAGGTCCCGCGGCTCTATCACCTGCAAAGACGTTGACAGACAACGTTCGTGACTGCTACAAAGACAAAAACAGCAAAATAAAAATCATTAAGTTTAACTGTTAATTAGTATAACTGCCGTAACTACTGATTTTTCAGTTATTCTATCTTATGAACGATTTGCATAGTTTCAAAAAAAAAAAAAAGCTTGGAAATGTGATAGAGAGAGGCACACTTTTGGAGCCCCCTCCTATTCCCCCTCTGAAAACGTCTGGCCACGCCCTTGATGAGTATGCGAAAACCAGGTGTAAACACACAAAATATTTTCAGGAGAAGCTTGCAGTAGGTTTAAGTTACCTACGTAAGTTATTATCCTTTAAGAATATTAATCTAGGAAAAATACACTTCTTAACAACTGGTATGCATGTCTCTATCTTACTGTGCTGCAATGTTTATTTCTTATTGTTAGTGTTTACAACACTAAGAAAGACTGTTTTAAAATAAACCAAATCGAGTTCGATTCTGTTGAGCAGTTCATTTTAAATAAAATTGAGCTACCAGATTCCTAACAGTTTTGAGTTCAGCTTATATAATATTAATTATTTTGGTTTTTGTCACTGTTGATTAACTTCTACCGGGGGAGGAGGTAACAAAACTGAAACTAATTAGAAGAGGGGAGAGGGGGAGGCTGATATTAATATATTTTTTCCCCCGAAGTAAAATGGAAAATACAGCTTTTTACATTAATTAGATAATTTCATCACTCAAAATTTATACAAAGTTTTTTGTGCTATACAAAGTTAGACGTATATAACGGATTTTCTTTCTGACAAACTTTGCTTTACGTTATTTTTGATTGCAATTATGTGCTTGGATTATTAACAATTTCAGCCTGTAATCACATATGTTCTATCAGTTTCTAAAAGTAAAAAAACACGTACTTGTAATTACCTTACACCCAGGTATTGTTTTTCCGGCTACAATAACGATCACCAGTGTCAACATCACTATGGACAAACCTTTCATGGTGAAGCTTTCATTTATCTAAAAACAACACGGTTCATTTAACTGATTTGGAAATTTTAATAATCATGGCCGGCGGGGCATGTTCTGCCATTACACTGGGGAGACTGAATCGGCTGGTATTATAATTATTTAATTCTGTCATCAATTTCAGCTGAAAGCTTATTGTAATCCGTAACTTAGGCCTGTCGTGTTTTGCAGAGAGAAGACAGAAGTTTGGAAAGTTTCATTATCATCTTTTTGGTGGAATATATGTTGTTGATATAAACATATCGCAAATCCTCAATAAACATGGTCGTGGTATAAAGTGGACGTTGCTTGTTAGTACTTTAACCTCCTTTTTGGTTTTGTTTGTTGCATGCTTTAATTTCTGTTTCATTATTTTGTTTTACAGGGCCTATATCTTTAGTAGTTTTACAACTGATATTAAAAGTAATTATGCATAACTAAGTTAAACTTGTTATTATTGTTCACTGCATCTCTTTCTTGCTCTTTCAATTGCTCTTTTACCTGTCTGAGATAACAACAGACAGTTTAGAAAGCTCATATTTAAAGAGTTTTGTTTAACGAATCACTTTGCACTTGGAATCACACTGTACGTGGACTCACTCTGAGCATGGAATTATATTACATTATAAGGGTGAACACTTCAAATTCACTTTGTAGTCTTGCCAATATCTGTAACTGATATTTAAAATCTATAATTACCGATGCAAGAAGGGTAATAGTAAAACAAGCAATTACATTACCACCATTATTTTCATCAAACCCAGAAAGCTTGGAGGGAAGGTTATTATATTTTGACATTCAACCTTTTCAATTTTTTTTTTCAGCTTTCACGCAGCAGTTATAATATTTCTCCAAATACGATATTTTTTAAAGGTGATATAATGATTTCTGTGGGTATGATATTTATGGAAACAATTTAGGCAGCACGTAGTAACTAAACTTAATGACTGCTCAGTTAAAACATGCGGCAATTTTCAGGACGAACTGAGGAGGCGTATTAAAAACAACAAGGGGGGCTAGAGTCCTAATGACCCCCTCCCCATTCAAACATTCGTAGTTCTCTTAAACGCCCAGAATTAACGAAGTTGTTACATCTGGCAAAATTTATAAAGTGTAGACTGACTGCCAATTAATTGACAAAGATTTAATATGCATTATGTTAAATGAAGTTCAACGCTTGTAGTTAAACACTTGCTTAAAGTAACTATATGTAGCTAAAGTGATAGTTGCAGCTGAAATTTGAAAAAAAAAACAAGGATGTTTCGGCTGCTACTGCTGGCTTCGTCAGGTCTGGTGTCCGTCTGATATGTCATCCTACATTGAAATCAAACATATTCCTTCATATAGCAAAACAAACAAACATAAAAAAACTTCAAAAATAGTCTGATAGATGGTCACTGCCATAATAAAAAAACATTTTAAGTGCTTACTTTAATGTTATAAATTTTGTTTAATTAAAATAAAGTCACGAGTACCTACCTCCCGCAATCGGTATAGTATGCTGCGTTCTTAACTATTGACTTAAAATATACTTAATTTCAATATTTTAATTTTCAAACTAATAAGTCAAACAATGTGATATATACCATTTGTTGAGACTTTTTCAAAAATTGAAAAATGGTTTTATTTAAGAACGAAGTATTAGTTTGATTGTTTATGAGCTCTTTTTACTGACGGCATTCCATTTGGCATCGTTTTTCAACGTAAAACTATACTGCTTGCTATCGAAGTCACTACTTATATACGAAACGTCTAATTTGGGGGCTGACGCTGGATGTTCTTAATTATTTTGAGGAGTTCAGCCTCAAATGTTCTTAAAATGTTCTTATTTTTTTAGAATTTGGCTCATACTTGCCTTTGTATATCCACATGGTTGCCTATGTATATCCACATTCGGAGAAGCCATCAGGCGATGTTGCACGAACATTAGGCATTATTTTACAGTTTAACTACAAATTATCTCCACTGAATACAGTGTGTAATTATAAAATAAATGTTCTCTACGTATCCCCAGCCTCAGCACGTTCTTAGCATGTTCTTAAATTTTGGGTTTTTTTCAGTCTCAACGTTCTTATAAAAAGGTTCTTTTAAAAAAAAGAGTGTACCGGCATTCGACACAAAAAAATTTACCAGTTGACATTAAACTTAGCTTTAAAACATTTGCGGACAAATCCAAACTTTTTACATCGGTTTAAAAACAAAACAATTGACTTACCTCTTGGAACAAGTCAATTGTATACCATCCGACCAGCAAGATATTGTCATAATGACTGAGAACGAAGCATTTGCTCGAGATCTTATTCGCTTTTCGAGAGCTGAAACCCATTAGTAAAACTCTGAACAAGTTTTGTCAAGAACTTAAGTGGATGTTTGCGATTGGTTATATTTGGTGGAATGTATAAACAACAACAACAATGGAGTTGTTAAGACGTGTTTACTTCCTCTAATCAATATTGCAATATTAATACATATGAATCATTGATTTGGTTAGAATCATTCTACGAAAATGGATCCAAGCATTGTGTAATTTCTGAGTCAACTTTTTTTTTTTGGCAAGCCACGATTGGTTACTTAATACAATTGTAAAAGAAAGCAAGTCTAGAACAACTTAACTGTTAACTCAAAAATGCTTTGTGTACTATGAAAACAAACTTTTTCATGGTATTTGGCGTCTCTGGCGGTTATGGCACGGTATTCTTGCTTATTATATTTAGCCACAGAAATTAGAATGAAGTTATGCCCTCGGGGAACACAAGAGGGTGAAAAGAAAAAAACTTGTTTGGTTGGATCAGGCCGTTCAGTTTTGATATATAATTAGCGGTAAAGTTCTTTTAACAGTCCATAAAGTTTCAAAAACTAAAATGTTCCATTCAAAGCAAACAAACTCAGAGAGTTCTAACGGATCTTTGTGGTCTGCTTGTCGGAATGAAAAGTTCCAGCTGGTTTCACCGAAGTGGGAGGAGCTACATGTCGTGCACGTGCCATACTATATTGTGTTGGGTGGTTGATCAACTTTGTCTTTGACCTTGAATCGAGAACGAATTTGTCCAGTTTGCCAAACAGTCTTGAACTTGTTAATTTGCTTCTATTTTATACAATGAAAGATTATTACACAACAAAAGAAGATTAACGAAAATAATAATAACTTATTGACTCTGTGTAGAGAATTTCACGTTTTAGCTTTCGACTCCATCACAAAATCAAGGTACACATCACGTGACTAAATACCGGTAAGTCAAGTGACGTGTTCCTTGATTTCTATTTCCCATTTTTTACAGATTTTAGCCATTAGTTTGTAATAAATAAACAGTCAGAGTTGACTAAATTATCTGGATATGCATCAGAGGCAGTTTTCTTTTCCTTCACCGATAGCATTATTTTGTTCTCAATCTAATTTTAAGTCTCACTTATTATTTTACACCAAGGCTAGGGTCTCTTGATAGACTTGATATAATTTCAAATATGTCATGTTAGGAGTTTTCTTGGACGTTATAAGTTCTACGTTTTTAGAGGTCAGCATTGTTCATATGGACTCTTTGGAAAATGCATTCGAAACTTGTGGTTTAGCTTCAGAAACTGCGCATGTTACAAAATTGTAAGGCAAGATGATTAGAAAGATATTACACTGGGTTGAATCTACGGTGGAAGAGCCACGCCATTCAATTATATATTAGTGTTAATTTATATTACTGCATGATTATTGCTTTTTTTAACAGAACACGTTTTTGCGAGTGCTAAAGCGGAACTTCTATGATTGGTCGTATTATTTGAAGAATAAGCAACACCAAAGGAGCTAAAAATACGTCCAAGCTGATACCCTCCCTTTGTTATCTACGGCAAGATTCGTTTCAAACATGTACTTCTAAAATGTTTCGTATAGCAAAAGATTGCATCTCACGCTAGCATTTTTGCCCAAATTTTGGCAGGTCGTTTTGTGACAAACAGTGCACAAAAATATATATAGCTGATCAGTTTTGAGCTGATGTTTTGTTAATAGTTGATGAAATCCAACAGCGTCATTTACTTCAAATGATCAGCAATATGAGGAATACAACCTTGTTTTGTTATCAGTTCTGTTAGAAAAATATCGTAATACTTTTAATTGTTCCTAATACCTCAAAAAATTGAAACTCTTTCGTAAAGTTTCTTGGCTTCATAAAGCAAGTGGTAATATTAAATAAACATTCTATTTATTACTTAATTTATTTAAGGTAGGATTGAGACGATTTTCTGCGAGCATATGTACGTAGTATTTTGCTTAAAATGTCTATAAAAACAAAAAAAGAACTTAACATTCGTTGTTTCCTTAAATTTTTGTTGCCTGAAAAAAAAATCAGGCTGAAAAAGTTTACGGATTGGCGGACTGGGTCATATTTCCTACGTCAACATTTTGTCACAGCTCCAACTTGTGTTCGATCTTGTATGCAAACATACACTTGCTTTTCCACTAAAGGATGCATCATTTAATACGGGGGACTGTTCATTTTCAATTTGGACCTTGAAGCAATTTTGAAGCACTCTGTTGTAGTTTGATGAAACAGTTGCAACCCCGCCCCCTACTTCCTCTAACTCAGTTATGACTCATCAATATCATTTTCTAAGGAGCAGATAGCGCCGTCCGTGGGTAACACGAATAACTAATGGAGACAGTCCATTTGTTCTGTCAAGTTGATAATTAATCCAGTGTCTTAAAAAATGGTGAAATGTTTTATAAGGATTGGCGCGCTTGGTCATTATGCTAACATCAACTTCAGCTTTTGTCGATTTGGTAAGCAAACACACACACACACACACACACACACACGCACACACACACACACACACACACTTGCTTTTACACTAAAAGACGAATCATTTCTTATGGGCAGAGAGATATAACGTAGGTGATGGGAACTGGTCATTTTTTTTGTTTGGAGTTATGTGATTTGTTTTGACCCTTCCTTGTAGATTAACTGAAAAAGAAATGGACTCCCATCTACCTCTGCCTTGTGACTCAGTTTCATTTTACTAATTAGCATGCAGGGTCGCTCGTGGGTGACACATTTTTTATTCAAAACTCGATTGACGGAGTTGAACAGTCTAAAGTCCATTTGAACTGTTTTCTATATATAAATTATCAATAATTTCGTCCTTCATATTTGGTTAACAATAATAAATGTTCACCACTCATGCAGATAACCGTTCAATGTTCGTTATATACGCTCTAGTAAATGTATTTGTTCCTTCATGCAAGACTTTTATCTAATTTATAATTACTATTCTACTATTCGAAACAGGTTGTCTTCAAATTTAATCAACACACACACTGAAAGTAATAATATTAGCAAACCCTAGCTCTTTTACTGTTTCCAAACCTTTCAATTACAAAAAGTGTTAAGTCTGAAAATGTTAATGAATCATTTTTAAATTTAAATTTTGATCATTGCCGTAGTTGAGTACACTATCATGATCAAGAGGCCAATGATCATTGAACTGAAGATGATAGCACATAGTAACAAAATTATGCTTTAAACTGGTACTAAACAAAGAGTAATAAGACGACCGTTTTTGACAGTACACATATTGAATAAAATAGTTTTATTAAAATATATGCCAAAGACATTATTATTATCGGTCTTCTTATTTTTATATTTTGAAAATAATAATAAACTTATTAACTTTTTATCCAACTAAAGACTGCTTTAAACGATCAATAATTAAAGTTTTGTGTACTGACAACTGTCGCCGCGAAACTATCAAACTTGATCATTGACCAATACTTGGCAATAGAAACAATAATTCCACAACATGCATTTTATTAATAGAACTTACATAATTTCATGACACAAACGCTCTATTGATAATCAAGATGTAACACTGTAGCGATCAGCGGAGTGCAATCACTGAATCATTATCGCTACATAATTAAAGATGCAGTAAATAAACACTGTTTTATTATTCCCGTATGGGTTCCTTCAATCTATCAAACGTTAGGAATGAGGGGGAACATGGAAATAAACACAAATTAAACTAATATCTACCCATTAACCACGAACACGTGGAGAGACGCACAGTGCAAATGAATGGGGAATAATTGTTTTATAATTAATAAAACAAAAGTAAAATACATTTTTTTCTGCTTTATTTTGTGTTAACCCTATCTGGCTCGGGGCAGGGAGGCGGTGGGGGGCAGAAAGTGCCCGCGCCAACTTCAAACCGTTATAGATCAGCAGCCGTTGTAGATACGGCAACGATATTTGGTGCCTTTTCCCAAAATTTATTGGGGAATAATTTTGCGTACCGTTTTTGTCCCACTTAATTATGCTGTTGCCATGGCAACCACTTTTTCAGTGACAGGTCTGAAAAATTTGTTTACAATATTTTTTCAAAAACAAATTGTCACTGTTTTTACATAAGAATTATCAATTTGGGCATTTCAAATCTATTTTCAATGTTTTTAAACATATTTTGAACCTTTTCGCTGATTTATGGGAGTTTTCAAAAAATCCAAGACGGCATCCATGAAATCCAAAATGGCGTCCTGTGACGTCATATGACGTCACTAAAGGTTAATTAGTTAATTGATCATCTGTTAATGCCTTAATTAATTAGTATACCAAGTTTGGTTGCTTTTGCTTTGATGCCTTTTGAGAAAAGTGGCCGCGGGCAGTTTCTGCCCCCCTCCCCCTCAGGCCCAGGAACAACAAAAAAACCCGGACCAGAGAGGGTTAACTGAACAGATTTCGGTGTAAACCAAGCGGAGTCAAAGCTAATTAAGCATAAAACATTAGAATTTGAAAGCCCTTTACTGCCGGTGTTAAGAAACACCTAAATTGTTTTGGAATTTGTTGTTTTCAGCGTGATTTTCCATATGAGACATGATTGATGATTATAAACTGAAGTATGCCTACCTGAAGTGGCTTAAACGAAAGAATATAAAAATTTCTTATCAAGCTTACAAAAAGCCAAACATCAAGTTCAAAACTAACTGAACGTTTTCGCTTCAGAACTGGCCTTCACCTTTAAATCGGCTCAAAAGAACGTCAAATTAGCTGACGGATGGTATTACTGTCACTGTCATCAAATACTTGTGGTATTTTTCATTAATTCCTCTCGAACGGGTGACGCGTTTTCTATACAAAACAGTTGCAAAGTGTTATATTTTAAATTTATTAGCACAGATATTTTGTAAGGCGCATTTGATGAAAATATTTTGA